>JARGCV010000112.1:12697500-13005000 GCA_034064705.1 Bothrops alternatus | reverse complement strand
CCTTGAATGTTCTTATGACATGAATCATGTACTGAATTATTTCTTTTTTTTTAAAATATTTTTTATTAATTTTTGACAAAAAAGAAAAAAGATACTCAAATCAATCATAATATTAAAATAAACAATCATCCATAAACACAACACAACATAGGTACATATTTCAATACAACTCAACTGAAAATAATCATAGACCAGCTTTACCAAACATTTAACATTGCTGCTCAGAACCCCCACCACCACATCCCCCCTAACCCTAACCTCCCCTCACTTACCAACTAACTACGTACTTCTCCCCCCTTCTCTATCTCCGTCCTACTAATCCACCCATCTATCCCTACCTTTCCCCCTTCTTATCTACTTACATCAGCCCTCACTCCTCCTTTCTCTTTCCATCAGATGTGGTGCCCAGAGGCCACCCAAGCAACCCCTTAATAGCAATAATTAACTATTCCACCCCAATTACAGTTGAGAAAACATAAAATATAAAATATAAACTTATAAATCCTCCCTAACCCCCCCCCCGGACTTCCCAGAGTGAATACAGGGTATAATAAAGGAAAACCCGCTACATCAAACAAAATTATAATATAATCCTAACAAGAATTAAAAAATATACTACATACAATCTCTACCTTACATTTCTCAATTCTAATACATATCTAATCCCAAACAGATCACCTTGTTAAGAATAACAAGTTTCATTTACGTATCTAGTCCATCAATCTAAGTCAAACTTTTAAAACACTTCAATTCATTAAGAGGTTATATAGAGTCACCGTAAACACGTAATATCAGTAAACCCCTCAATTCAAAAAGTATATTCTTAATCAATTTAATATATCATCCAATAAACATCCTCTCTTCGTTCAAATCTTCCCTTCAACTTCCTTTCATACCTTTTACTCATAAACTTAATATTAAAATCAACCCATAAACTTAGATTGCTTTAGTACCTTACATATAATTTAAATTTCACTTTTCAAGCGGTTTCTGGGCTTTCCCATCTATCAAATAAACCCCATAACAGATACAAACTAATTACACCATTTCCAGCTTGCATTCCTTCAGCCATCAAATCACATAATGCATATCCACCAATCTGTATTGTCAACCCTTAAATCATTTCAGTCCAAATACATTCTTCCATTACTCATCTTCTCTTGCACTTTGTTCAGAATCTTGAACCTTGAATCCATCCATACTTTTAACTTGTCCTTCAGTCGAATTCGGGGTTTTCTCCTTTGCCAGTCAAATCTCGAAAACAGAGCCTCCCTTCCAAGTAATAAGTCTCTCTTTTTTCCTTGCAGTATTTTTTGAATCCATAGAAACCATCTTAACCTAGGCATTAATCCTCTATTTCTCTTGACCATATAATTTCATTGCAATAACATTTCAAATCTTTGTCCTTGTTTATCCTGATCTTCTTGCTGCTCCCTATCTTGAAACAAATCCTCTTCCTCCCCAATACAATCAAACCATTTCCCTTTATCCTCTTTATTCTGAGTACTGTCCTCTTCTTGTATAGGTTGTTTTATAAAGTACTCAACAGTCAATTGCAAATCATTTTCATTTGGAGGAGAGAATCTGGTTAATATTCCTGTAGCAAATTCTTTCAGTACTGCATGCAGTTCCTCTTTAAATCCTCTAATTCTGACAGCAAACTGCATCTGGTGAAATTGTGTCATAATAACCTGGTCCTGTGCATCCTCACTTTGTTGCTCAACATTTTCCAATTTTTCTTCTTCATCAGCTCCAATAGTATAGTTCCATACTCCTTTCATGGCTTCAACTATATCTTCTCTCATCTCTAAATTACAAGCTTCTGACATAGCTTTAAAATCTTTTTTCTGTTCTGCCATCTTTTTCTCCAGTTTATCCTCCAGTTTCTCCAACCTATCATTAACTGAAAATAATGCAACATTTACTGAAGATAATGCAACAGTTAATGCAGACTGTAAATCTTTCATTGTAAGCATTTCTGGAGGAGGCTGTATAGGTTCTTGAGATACTAAAGGAGCAGATTGTGATACTGAATTATTTCTTATGTCAAAGTAGGTTCATTAGAAATTGAGAAACTCAAAGAGCAACTGTTCACAATGAATCAAGCTGTTATCTTCTTGTTTAAATCTTCTAATGTAGATAAAATGTTGCCCATAAGAAATAAACTTAATTCCACTTGTTACCTTCTTTGAATCAGTAGTGTTTAAAAGTACTGGCAATTATCCATTTTTAAAATTTAATCAGTTACTAAATCAAAACAAAAAGATTGTGCAATGATCACTATATTGTCTGCAGTTTGGTTAATGTAGTTAATGTGCTAGCCCAGAAACCAGGAGATCATGAATTCTAGTCTCTCCTTAGGCATAAAAGCCAGCTGGGTGACTTTGGACCAGTCATTCTCTCTCAACCTAACAACCTCACAGGGTTGTTGTTGGAATTAAAAGAGGAGGAGGAAGGAGTATTATATATGCCTGTTGCCTTGAATTATTTATAAAGTAATAAACACAGGATGATGATGATGATGATGATGATGATGATGATGATGATGATGATGATGATGATTGGATATGTGCACACAACTTGTAATCAAATTACCCGATATTCTAGTAAATGAAAAACTAAGCATGGGTACCAAACTGGATCCACATTTTTAAGGCAGCTAGTTACAGATTTCTCCCTTGCAAATATGATTCCCTTCTTTTCTTTTCCTCTTTCCTCTATATATCTTGAAGAGAGAAAGACCAAAGGTACATCACATACACCAGTGCTCCAGTGTGAAATTTCAAACTAGTTGTTCTGTTCTGGGATGCTCACACAGAATGCTGTGTATACAATGGCCTAATTGAATAAAGCATCTCTTATGTTTATATGTAAAACTGTACAGAAAGAATCATTTAATATTATAGTAAGAGAACCATGTTAGTCTATGATGGCAAAATTAAGAGCAGTCTGGTAGCGCCTTTTGTCAGATAACAAATTTTATTAAAAGGCATGAGCAGCTCATGAGAATTTATGCTTTATAATAGCATTTGTTAGCTGAAAAAGGTGCTATTTTGGACATCATGAGCTAATTCCAAAAAGCTTGTTTTATTTAAATTTAATGCAATGCAGTTACGGCCATTGGTATGCCAGTGTGTTATCTGAAAAGCAGACAGTCTTTTTGGCTATTTCCTAAATCACAATTGTTCATTTAAAGCAAGTTTACCTTCCCCACCCCCAAATCTTTAAATCCTTAGCCTGAGACTGAAAAAGACATTCAGCACACCTCTGTTGGGAAAGCATTTCAGAAGAATGAGGAGGAAAGGGGAGAGGTTTGCTAACTGACAAGTTGGAAATGGAGAAAAACAAGTATACATACCTTACAAATCTTCCTATCTTGAGCTTAGCTTAAAATATAGCTTAAAAGCTTATACTCCATAACAGTTAAACAAGACATCATATTACTCCAGTGAGACTATTACTATCTAAAGTGATACTATTTTAATGTTGTAATAATAGTGGAAGTTTCTCACAAGGAACTCATTAAAGTTGATTGGAAGGCATTTACTAACTGATTTTGAACAATAGAAAAGAAATATAATTATTGGCCATTTTATCATTTTTAATTAACAATCTAATTTCAGTAGCATTTTCAGCTGAAATGATAAGCTTGGGGGAACAACAGTAGATGCAGTTCACTCTATACGTGGGAAACAAAATAATAAGCAATAAAGATTTTTACAAAAAATGTTTACAGTTGATTACAACTTTGAGAGTTAGAAGAAACCTTTGATTCACATTTATCAACAAGTTACTCATGAAAAATATTGAACCATTATTAACAATTAAGTGGTTTCCAGTGAGTTCTCCATTTCTTGCATAGATTCCCTGAATAATTAATTCCCAGACAAATCCAATAAACCTATCAGATGTAAATTACCATTTGTATGGATGACAATACAAAAGTTAAGCGGTGGTGATTTTTTTGTTAACTCCTGAAAGTGACTGAAAATATTAAAGGATAGATGCTATAAAATCCTGAATAAAAAGTGGAAGCATACTATTTATAAATAAAAATAAACAAGAACTGATGGTTAATCCAGCAAACCATTGAACGCCATCTAGAGTTGGTTTTTTGTTTTTGTTTTTTGAGATGGACAATTATATAAATGAGATAGATAGACAGACAGACAGACAGACAGACAGATAACCACACAATGATATAATCTAAATTTCCTAAACAAGGCCTGGAAGAACAGCCAGAATTTTGGGAGGAAGGCAGGTAATCACAGAAGGTATATTTTTGGTGTCCTGATAGATGATATTGTTTCACTGCAGGGACTCAGACTAGGCCCTTCTGCTGGATCGAACTGGCTTGTCTCATACAATGGGAGATAGGCGGTTCCTCAGATAACCAAAGCTCTTTGCCTTGTTTTATAGTCATAACTAGCATCTTGAATCACACAGAAGCAAACTGGTTATCAATGCAGCTCACAAAGCACAGGTGTTACATGGGCATACAAGGCATGCCCATCATTGCCCATGATAATGCAGTTGAAATCTTCTTTCATTCTTTGACAAGTGATTAAATTAATTAATCAGCAAAATGCTATGGAGATAATATACTTAGATTTCAGTGAAGCATTTGATAAAATAGACCACAACCTACTTCTTGACAAGGTAGAAAAATTTAGGATAGACAGCACCACTACCAGATGATTTGTAAGTGTCTGACAAATCATACTCAACATGTAGTCCTCAAAGGAACTACATCCACATGGAGGAAAATAAATAGAAGGGGAACTCATCAAATTTTCAGACAACACTAAGCTGGCAGGAATAGCCAACACCTCAGAAGACAAGTTCAGGATCCAAAAAGATCTTGATAGACTTGAACACTGGGTCCTATCTAAAAAAATGAAATCCAATGTAGATAAAAGTAAGATTTTATACTTAGGCAAGAAAAAACAAATGTATAGATACAGACTAGGAAATACTTGGCTTAATACCAGTAATTGTGAAAGGAATCTTGAAGTCCTAGTGGACAATCACTTAAATATGAGCCAGCAGTGTGCAGCAGCAGCCAAAAAAGCCAATGCAATCTTAGGCTGCATTAATAGAGGGACAGAATCAAGATCATGTGAAGTATTAGTACCACTTTACAAAGTCTTAATAAGACCACACTTGGAATACTTCATCCAGTTCAATATAAAGGAGAACAATTACAGGAATTGGGTATGTCTAGATTAATGAAAAGAAGGACTAGGGGAGACATGATAGCAGTGTTCCAATATCTGAGGGGCTCCTACAAAGACAAGGGATCAAATTATTTTCCAAAGCACTAAAAAGCAAAACAAGAAACAAAGGATTGAAACTAACCAAGGAGGAAAGCAACCTGGAACTAAGGAGAAATTTCCTAATGGTGAGAGCAGTCAACCAATGGAATAGTCTGCCTTCAGAATTTGTGGATGCTCCATCATTGGAGGCTTTCAAAAAGAGACTGGACAACCATTTGTCTGAGATGGTATAGGGTCTCCTGCTCTAGCAGGCGGATGGACTAGAACAGCCTTTCTGGCATCAGGGACCAGTTTTGTGGGAGACCATTTTTCCATGGACCGGGAAGGGATGGTTACATGCACAACTTAGATCCCATGTATCCACAGATAAAGCTTTGCTCACTTGCTCACTGCTTATGCTGCCCAGTTCCCAACAGGCTCTGGACTGGTACCAGTCCATGGCCCAGAGGTTGGGGACCCCTAGACTAGAAGACTTCCAAGGCCCTTTCCAACTCTATTATTCTATATTCTATGAAACCATTCAGTAGAGCCATCAGCTAAAGATTGGAGTTCATGCAGGAAATGCAGGAGGGAAAGGGAGCTGGGGAGAACTTATTCTTCTAATAGAAAATGTCAACTAAGAAGCTATTTATTCATAAGTCAAATACACCCTACAATTAAATAATTTTGCCTCTATATACTCTGGTGTGCAAAACATATGTACAAATGGAAGTGCAAACAGATTCCTTGTAGATCAATCTGAAAGAAAATTAATGTTCCATGTTTCTATTCCATGCAAAGAGGTGACCTTTTCCCTAGAAAGGGGTCTGTGGGTAGGGCTAAATGGATTTGCTTCTCAAAAAGACCTCTACTTTATCTTGGGAAATAGCAGTCTGGAACCTTTCTCTATCAGTGCATCTACTCCTTCTAATTCTAATCTCAACTGACACTGGAATTTGGCTTAAAGTAAAACCTGGAGGGCCTCCTCAGTCTCTGTATTGAACTCTGATTTATTTCAAGAAAAGCTATTTGGGCTTTTGATAAGATGAGTGGCATATCTTAAGGAGGGTGTCCTGGGATTGTCACCACATAAAAAGAAGATAAAATATCTAAGGAATGCTGCAAATATTACAATGTCACTAACTCTGTTTCTTTAACCTTGAGGATTGTCTGGCATGATCCACCTGAGCCCCTGCTTATGGGAAATGTGGAACTGAATATTTTACTAAGCCAGCAAAAGCAGCTGTAAAAATGAGTGGTTTAGTCTGTTACCCAAGACTCCCACAGAGGCTAATGAGGTCAGCGCAGAAGTAAATTGTCATAGAGAATTAAGGTTCACCATCTTCAAACTTGGCAATGAACACAGGAAGGCGAAATAAAAATGAAAATGCATATTATGGGGAAAATCCATTCTGACATAGTATAAGAGTATTAACTTGAGGATCTATAGAAACCTTTCTGAGCTCCTGAACTCTGACTTAAAATTCTCAGAATTTCCTATAGGCATTGTCTGAATCAGAAAGGTTAAATTAAGATATATCTAATTCCAGGCAATGCTATAGCAATACACATTGGCTATCCAATTAGTATCATAATAAAAACTAAATAAACAACTGTCCAACTCCACTGGAAAACTCAAGAGATTCCGTACTAAACATTAACTCACTCTTTGGAGTGGAAAGAGGCTTCTTTGTTTGTTTTTTTCCTAATGGCAGTAAATATTTCAACCCATCACTAATGAAAATGAAAATTATTTTCAAAATGTGTTGGTATGTAATAATAATAATAATAATAATGATGATGATGATGATGATGATGATGATGATAATGATGATGATAATAATAAAGTTGGAAGGGGTCTTGGAGGTCATCTAGTCCAACCCCCTGCTCAGGCAGGAAACCCTATACCATTTCGGACAAATGGCTGTCCAGTTTCTTCTTAAAAAATTCTAGTGTTGGAGCATTCACTGCTTCTGGAGGCAGGTTGTTCCATTGGTTAATTGTTCTAACTGTCAGGAAGTTTCTCCTTAGTTCTAGGTTGCTTCTCTCCTTGATCAGTTTCCATCCGTTGCTTCTTGTCCTGCCTTCAGGCACTTTGGAAAATAGCTTGACTCCCTCTTCTTTGTGGGAGCCCCTGAGATATTGGAACACTGCTATCATATCCCCCCTTGTCTTTCTCTTTGTTAAACTAGACATTCCCAATTCCAGCAACCGTTCCTTATATGCTTTAGCCTCCAGTCCCCTAATCATCTTTGTTGCTCTTCTCTGTTCTAGAGCAGACATGTCAAACACAAGGCCCTGGGGGCTGGATGCGGCCCGCGAAGTGGTTTCATGTGGCCCGTGAAGTCATCCTGGAAACAGTGAGGGAATGGCCTCTGCTGCCTTGGCCCTGGCCCAGGCTGGCCGGGAACCAATGTACAATTTTGTGATGGCCATCTATGCTGAAACACCTTCAGTCTTAGCTCCACAAGGCCATCTAGAAACAGCAAGGAACCAGCCCCTGCCCTGTCGGCCCCACCTCCTTTGAGCATGCTGGGGAGGTGTCACCCTTTGTGAGGAATGAAGAAATGCACCATCACCTGGAAGTGGCCAGCAAACAGCCCTTGCCTACTTCACATATCAGGTTTGATGGGCTCTGGGGGAGGGGTTTCAGCAGGCAGCGGAGCGCTCTTCTCACAGTGCCGAGAGGTTGAGCTGGGCGGTGCAAAGCTCACCAGCTTTGCACCTTGCTGCCTGCTGAAACTGGGCAGGCTGGGGGCAAGTCAGCATTGCACTTCTCATCAGATTCGCGGCACCCAGCTGAGCTCTTAGCACCCCACTGCCTGCTGAAACCAGGCAGTCTGGGGGCTGGGCAGTGTCGCGCTTTTCAGATTTGCACCTCCAGGCTCAACCTCTTGGTTCTGTGAGGAAAGTGCCCCGCTGCCTGCTGAAACTGGGCAGGCTGGGGGCTGGGTGGCATCACACTTCTTTTCAGATTCATGCCTCCTGGCTCAGCCTCTCAGCATTGTGAGGAGAGCGCCTTGCTGCCTGCCAAAATTGGGCAGGCTGGGGATTGGGTGGCATTGCGCAGATAACGTTGACTCTCACGCTGCTCATGGCATCCCCTTCCCCAGAGCCCACCAAGTCAGATATGTGAAGTAGGTGAGGGCCATATGCTGGCCACTTCCAGGCAATGGTAATGGTGCATTACTTCATTCCTCATGAAGGTGAAACCTCCCCAGCTGTGTTTCTTGCCTGTTTCGTCTCAAATATTTTCCAACCACTCTGTACTTAGGAAGGAAGAAAAGAAGGAAGGAAAGAAGGAGAGGGAGGATCTGAGGATGTCCTGTCTTAGTCCTGCCCTGCTGCCCTTTCACCATCCCCTTGCCCACTCCTTCTGGCCTATTCTGGGGTTCTCCCATCCTATTGCTAAGGAAGCGTTGGATACAAAGCCGGGTTTACTCCCATGGAGAGGGAATGGGCCTCCCTCTGACTTTGCCCTCGTACCCATCATGAACAACCTGGCTAAGGACAGCAAGCACAGCAGCAGCAGCCTTGAGGAGGAGCTAAGTGCAGCTGGGCACCTCCTTGGGGAAGTGGGGCTGGGCTTTGTGCCATAGGTGCTCGAGGGCCAGGCTGGGCATTTGACCTCTGCTGCCCAGGGCTCTGGGCAGCCCACATGACCTGAGAGGAACAGTGAGGTTCCTCAAATGGACCATGCCTTGGCACTTGCCCTGGTCCCACCCCCTTCTGGCAGAGACCCTCAGATCTGTCCCATTCCTGCCCAGGCCCCCAGACGCACCCTTGACGCGAACAATGTAAAGTGGGCCATGCCCACCCATTAGGCCACACCCACTCCATCCACACCCACCCTGACCACACCCACTCAGCCCCCCCGAGGGCAACTGTAATGCTGATGTGGCTCTCAATGAAATTGAGCTTGACACCCCTGTTCTAGAGTCTTTACATTGTGGTGACCAAAACTGGATGCAGTCAAATTAAAAGTAATAAAAATGCTTGGATTTTTTTTCTGTTTCTCCTTCCTTCCTTCCTTTCTTCCTTCCTTCCTTCCTTCCTTCCTTCCTTCCTTCCTTCCTTCCTTCCTTCCTTCCTTCCTTTCTTTCTTCCTTCCTTCCTTCCTCTCTCCCTTTCTTTTTTGTTATTCATGTGATTAAAATGATGATGATAACTCATTAAATGTGGGATTCTCATAGATTCTGAAATTGTATATCTTCTATTATAGAAAATGAATATGAGAGTGACCAATGCTTGATAATATGTGAAATGGGAACACATATATTTAATTGTAGAAATATTTGAATTCCATAACTATTTAGAAATATATTTTGCTTTGTGCATATTATGTTAGAAAGAAAGTGCAAGAAATGTCATCACTGCTCTGCTTTTTATAAATCTTTATAATTAGAGAACTGACTTTAATTTTGATTTATATTCATCCAATGGAATAAATAAGTAGTGATCCATTGTTGTTTTATCAATACAGACTTAGATTTTCATAATACTGGCTTCAATGTAGTCTTAACATTCAATATAGTCTTAATATTAGAATGATTTAATATTTTTAGGCTATCTAGATTGATAAGATGAGTTTAATATAAAAAATTAAAACAGATCATCTTAAGGTTCAATGGTTGAAATGAGAATCATAACCACATAAACATGTCATTGATGTAGGCAATCAAAACCCCATCATAAAATGTTTTACATTTTCTAGTTTGCCAAGGATAACTATACATATATAGACATGAAGATTATACCACTTCTATTCTGGAATTAATATAATTGTCTCCATATGGAAGCTATATGACTCATCTTCTGAAATTGACAAAGTTCATGGAAGTCCTCCCCTGCCCCCAAGGTTACCCATAGAATCCTGATTATACAAAACCATGTACTCTCTTTATGGCTTTTTCTCCTTGATATGGTTCTGAAATTAGAAGAAGGAAAAAAAAATACTTTCTTTGAAAATAATGTATTGCTTGATGTGAAAATAACAACTAGCTGTAAGAATTCCCAGGTTGGTGCTTTGTAGCTTTTATACTCTTTCAGTTATATTTGCCATGTTCTCCATGCCATATTGGATAGAAAGTGGAAAAATAACCTGAGCCTGGCCTATGAGGTAATGATGACTGAAGCTAATTACTCAGACTTTGTACTGAAATTTTCATGGCGTTCCACCGTCTGCTGTGAGAAAACATCTTCTTGTGTTCACTCATTTCATAGCTTTCAACCATTTTCAGTCATCATCAAATGAATAATAACTCAATGAAAGTTATGGTGATAGAGAAAAAAATATTTCACAGTGGCCTACAGATTGGAGAAAGTGGGAGGAACTCCAGAATGTAACCATGCAATGAAACAGATTTCAAAAAATAGGGATGTTCATTCTATCGTTGAATGTTTCTAAATTCCCATAACAGTCTATGTTGACTTTAGAACATATCAGTGTGCATGTTTTTAAAGAGAGCCAAACTTAAAACATATATTGTGAGATATATAATCATGCCTCCAAGATACCAGCCACTCTGAAAGTTGTTAAATTCATCATTATTTTTCATATTCTTTCACCAATCTATGGAGACTTTTATTGGCTATTTTTGTTGCTCATCACAAAACAACTGAAGGTGGGATAGTGTTAGCATTTCCCCCCATAAATGTGAATGAAGGATTTTTTGTTCATTCATTGTTCTATGATCAAGGTGTAGGACATTCAACTCTTGATAGCAAATAAATAAATAAATAAGAAAAAGAAAAAAATAAAATTGACTGGTTCACATTTCTCAACAATCTCTAGCTTTATACAAATATAGATATGACCATGTTTATAGCATTTGAATATTAGCACAAACTGAAAATATCTCAGAAGAAGTCCAATTTAGTTTCAGCATGCTCCATGAAAATTTGGAAAAATAAAAGGCGAATCTGCTGGCTATCAGTGTAGGTTTCAACAAAAATTCTCACCTCACTTTCCTAGGGGTTTTAAAAAGTTGCACTTTGAAAGTTTAAGGAAAAGTTGTTGCAAAGATTATTATGGTTCAAGTGCAACCCATACAGCAGATCTGGGAACTTGCAGCCCTACAGAAGTTTCTGAGTCATAGGTACAACAACCAGTGTGACTAATATTGAAAGACATTGGAAGTTGTAATTCAGGAACATCTAAAGGTTTATCACATATGATGAATATTTATGCTGTGGTCTGTCAGAATGGGGGGAGGGTACAGAAAATGCCCCTTCCCCAAAACAAGTTTCCATTTCATTCTGCTTTGAAAGTAGCACACATGTGAACATGAGTATACTATCTTTTGCAGAGGCTGAGTCTTTACAATATCTCTGAGCCCATGAACTGCAATCTGCTTTCCACTTATTATCAGTGGGAAAAAAACATACAAAAGAGTAGGAGCTCCCTGGATGTTTGCAGATCTGCCCTGTTTCACAGGCAGGCATCACAGTGGAGAAGATGTGTTTCCTGGGTCTTGTAGGTTACCTTGTTTAATTGAGGGGACATGCCACATGCCCACTTTACTCAATCTTATTAGGTAAGCAAAAACTATTGGATATAGATCAGACATGTCATGTGACGTCTCACAACGGATCGGGACAGTTTTGCCATTGCTGGCAATGGGGTGGATGTGGCTTCTGGATGACGCATCCGGCCCATGGGCTGGCAGTTTGACACCCTTGATATAGATGGTTCCTCAACTAACCAGATCCCTGCACAAAAATGCACATTTTTTTCTTCCCTGATTGTTTCCAAGGATCACACCAAACTTGATTTCTCTCATATACAAAATAGTGATCATTCTTGTATCATTCACTTCTCTCTTTTTTGTCCTGATAAGCAATGTAATCAATCATGTTTGGTTTCTGTGTGTGTGTGTGTGTGTGTGTGTGTGTGTGTGTGTGTGTTAAGATTTATGTTCATTTCTTTGCCCATGATTTCAAATAAATAGTCTTATGCTTAACTATATATTTGAAACATACAGTGTGCCATACACTTCTCTTGATTTGATTTGATTTAATTTATATAGGTGCCCATCTTAAGTACATGATTCTGGGCAGTTCACAGCATTAAAATGAATCAAAATATATAACAATATAAAATCAAATGAGATAGAACCCAACAGCCCAAAATCATAAAAGCCCTCAGGCTCAAGACATTTAAATCTTTAAGACCCTGCACAAGTGAGGGAGGTTTAGAGAATTAAGGTTCTAGAGGGTGGGTGCTATGGCAAAAAAGATCCTGCAGATTCCAAGATATTATATGCATACAAGAAGGTATAATTATTATGCATGCAAGATAAATGCAATCAGAAAGAAAGAAAGAAAGAAAGAAAGAAAGAAAGAAAGAAAGAAAGAAAGAAAGAAAGAAAGAAAGAAAGAAAGAAAAAAAGAAAGAAAGAAAAAAGAAAGAAAGGAAATGTCCAGTTTCTGAATGCATAAATTCCATTTGCAATTAATTTTCTTTGGGAAAGGTTTCCAGATTATGTATATACTGTATGTATGCATTTAATAATTCGTTGGTGTCAACTGGTTCCTTTCAAAATTATGTAATGCCCCTTTTAGAAGCTTGCATTAAACTGAACATCTGAAATCGCTATTGAAGGCTTTCCTTTCTTTGCCCCCCCTTCTTCCACTGAACCTGAACATTCATAGCTGTGGAGTCATCCTCTAGTAAACACAATAAATTATACAGTCATGCTCTCTTGGGAAAATACAACATTTCTCATCTGATGAATAAAGCGCACATTTTACTTCCAACCCTATGCAGAACTACCATTCTTTATGCATTACAGAATGTTTATACAAGTAAATGTGAGACAAACAGGCTCAATTGGTGTCAAAATGCACTCCCTGCAGCATTTAAGGTGTTCTCTTTTAACATTAATCATGTAAAATTGCAGCATTTTTTTGTACCTGGAGAGTAGTCATGAGGTTAAGCAAAATACAAATGAATGAACAAGAAACTTATCAATTAATTTTATAAGAGACTTCACCTGGAACAGGGGGATCTGAAATACTAGAATCTTTGATAACCAAGCATTGAACATGGTATTTCACAGAGTAGTTCAGTATTCAAACATTAACCATTTTTAAATAGCATAAATTTTAACAACAAAAACAGTAAGTCAAGCCATTCAATAGCTGGTGGCTCAAAATGCTTTTCACTTTTAAACATGATTTGCCCTAGTTTGATTGGGGAAATCTGATTTCAAAAAAAAATTGGGGAGATAAGTTTCATGTAGCTTAGCTATGAAGTGAATAAGTGACATGTCCAAAGTTACATAGGTGATTTGATAATAAAATAAAATAATTTATCTGGTAGTCAATTTCCTGGCTGCTCATCTTTCAAATCAATCCCATGGGAAGACATCCTGAAAGAATGCTTTTCTTCCTGGCCCCACCACTCTGACCCATAGCAAGAAGAACTTGCAGATAGAAAGGTCCTAGAGGGATGGGGAAAGCATCGGAACAACAGGACATTTAAAGTACAGAAATGCTAAAACATTTCTTAGGAGAGAGAGAGAGAGAGAGAGAGAGAGAGAGAGAGAGAGAGAGAGAGAGAGAGAGAGAGAGAGAGAGAGAGAGAGAGAGAGAGAGAGAGAGAGAGAGAGAGAGAGAGAATGGAAAAATACCCCACAGCAATTGACATAGTATTTGTTATTTTTCCATTCTAAAAATATTTCACACAAGGAAATTAAGCTTTAATCCCTGATTTATGATTTGCAATGATATGAAGAAAAACCTGAGCCAGGTTTTCCAGATTGCATAAGGAGAGAGAACTTCCTCACTTTGATCGATTGAATGGATTCCTCAATTATGAGGATGGCAATCATTTAAACTCAATGCATTAGGAAAGAGAGATAGCAGAGATACTTCCATGCATTCTAAGGTCATTCAAGATCATTAATTAATGTAGCCCTACCTTCCCAGGACAGTTGGCCCCACAGAAATGTCTTTCACTCCCTCGCCATATATAACATTTTAGATTACCATTTATCATTTTAATTTACTGTACAGCTATAGAAGGCAAGACAAAAAACAATGGATAGAAACTAAGCAAGGAGCGAACCAACCTAGAAATAAGGAGAAATTTCATGACAGTGAGAACAATTAGCCTTCAGAAGTGTGGGTGCTCCATCATTGGAGGCTTTTAAGAAGAGACTGAACAGTCACTTGTCTGAAACGGTACTGGGTATCTTGCTTGAATAGGGGGTTCCAATGTCCAATGTCCCTTCCAGCTCTATTATTCTTTTATTCTGTTAGCTTGGGGAAAATGGTGATTCAAATGTCTCTTTTATTCCAATTTGGGGGGAAAATCATGGAAGATTTCATAGGTAACCCTTGAAAACTGCTATATGACTTCAGATGACTTTTCACACATTTTGATACTTTTTGATATTTAATTTAGATCCTTCATACATCCACCAAACTTTGGCTTTTTTGACTGTTATTAATCATGTCCATGTCCTGCTATCATTCAAAAGTCCAGCTGTGTGTTGTATCATTGTATGACACTATAACAGTGATGGCGAACCTATGGCACAGGTGCCAGAGGTGGCACTCAGAGCCCTCTCTGTGGGCATGTGTGCCATCGCCCCAGTCCTAGGCCTTCATCTGGGTTTTATAAAACCTTTTTGCTTTAGGCCTCCACCACTGTGTGTAAAAAAAAAAAAAGGTTCAATCAATCAGTCAACTTCTCACAGGAAAAAAAAAACCTTGCAAAGCTGGAATTGATTGATTGAACTTTTTAGTCCCACCCAGTCTGCCGTTACCACAACAGCCACGTCCAGCCAATGGGCCTCACCCACCCGGCACCCAACAATACATAAGTGGGTTTTGGGTTGCAGTTTGGGCACTCAGTCTCTAAAAGGTTCACCATCCCTGCACTATAAGAATAGAAAAATACTTAAAATTCATCACTTTCTATAATAATAAGAGACAGACACTAACAGCTCCAATTTTAGGCTATCTCCCTAATGACAATGTCTTTACTCTTTTATTTGGTTAAGTATACCATTGTCAATAATCCTTTTCCCCAAGGGCATATGTATATGAATATAAATATTTTAAATAAACTAACTTTTAAGTAAGTACCATATTCAGAGATTTGCTAACCAAGGATTACATTTATCTTTTCATATTTATTCTTAATACATTGCCTCTCTTCTAAAGCAAATGGTTGAATTACCCACCTCCTCCCCTTGCCAGGTCACGAATTGATGTTTCATTTCTTTCATTTGTAGCTCATGCCATCACAGAGCAAACACACCTGACATTTTGCAAATACACTGTTCTAATCCACTAGTTCCCTAACTAATATCAGTTGTTGAACTGAGTTGATTAGCAGCTTGGCAGATAAACCTTTAGTTGTTTGCTTATCTCATTGCCTGCTGCACCACTCTGATGAATCATACAATGAAGGAAAAGTCAACAGAACTGTTAGTTTGAAAACAGAGCAGTATGTTTGGACCAGGGACCAAGATTTAACTTGAAAATAGAGCAAACCAAAATGACATGGCTGCTTCCTGTTGTATTTGGTTCCTGTTTAAGGAAGGGAGGGAGGGAGGGAGGGGGGAGGGAGGGAAGGAAGGAAAGAAGGAAGGAGGGAGGGAGGGAAGGAGGGAGGGAGGGAGGGAGGGAAGGAAGGAGCAAAGTTAGTAACCTCATGCTGGCTTACTAATACATGAAAGACCTTAGTTTGGTCATACTGAATAAAAGTTGAAATCATCTATGCAGACATGTACATGAATTCCCCACCAGAGTGTTTGCTGATAACAGAATAATCGACAGCCACAAATAAAGGCATCCTCTTCTTAACATTATACTTTCAAGAAAAAAGAAAGAACATGTGTTTGAAAACATGGCAACATTAATTTACAATTTCAGCTTTATTTTATTGATGTTTTACATCACTTTATAGCATGAAATGTACTACATAAATTGTTTTAAAGTGAGATAATACACCATAACATGCAAGAAGAGGCATAACATTTGGTGTTTTGTTGCTGTTTTTACATGGTTTTCTATTCCACAGATTGGAATATTTTAATGGGGTTCATAAGAAGGTGTAATTGAAAGCAGTTCCATACTGCTGGCCTGTCCATTTCTCAAGCCAATTTCTAAAATTCCACTTTGGCTTTAGCGGGTGGGGAAATGGATTGGAGCTAGTGCTCTGTATGAACTATTGCCAATGCAATACCTGATGGTTTATTCCTATTCTTTGCCCTTCTCATCCATTCTAGGAAGGCAACTCCCAGCAGCTGACTCCTGGATGGACCTACCATTGCTTGCTTTTTCCTTTTACAGTTGTTCCTTCCTCACAATCTCCATGTATTTCTTCTACTTTTACTTTGCTTCCCCCCCCTACTTTTCACCTTATATCCATTGACACAGATTTTACACACATATTATGGAAATACTCTGTTGCTCCATTAATCAAGCAATAGGGTATAGATAATTCTTTCATTCCTATATTTGTCTGTAGGTCCATGGAAATGTGTAAAAAGAATGAATTTAGAATTTGGTTTTGCAAAAAAATAATAATATTCTGTTGATATCTTTACATGAAGACAATGGACTGTGCACCTCCACAGTCTATTGCACAGGTGTCAAACTCAATCATGTCACATGACATATTGTGACATATCGCAACATTCTTGCCTTTGTGGATCCAGGGTGGGCATGACCTGTAGGTGACACATCTGGTCCATGGGCCACCAGTTTGACACCCCTGGTCTATTGTCTTCATGTAAAATAGGGAAAGAGCTGTCTGTGGCTTTTACTCATGCTACTTTCTTGGCTGCATTCAGGCTTTTCTTCTGCCTGTTGCCTTGGTATTGTCTCTTTCTCTTATCTGTCAAGGTCATTCCCTCTTCCCATTACATCAGGGGATATGCTAGGCACTTTAGCCAACCAGAATTGGGGCTACTTGCTGGAATGAAACCAAGCTGGAGATCATCTGTTCTGAAGAACTTAAAATGATTCAGCTCAGAAAACTGTAAGAGTGAATCTAAGTTGGAACACCCAAGCTTTTAGAGCATTTGCAATGGGCTGGGAATGACATCATCCATTCATGCCTCAAGAACTGTCGAGGGACCTGTACTGGTGACAAGCCAAGAAGAAAGTGCAAATCTGCCCATATTTCACTCATTAACAAAGAATCTTTTCAAGTCAGTAGATGCACTTTTACTGCCTGTTTTATTTTCTCCTTTTATGTGGTACTTAGAACCTGATTATAAAAAATTAGAGTTAGACCTCAGTGGCCTTGCAAAATTCTTCACCAAATTTGGTAGCGGAGTAAACGAGAAGGTGAAGAAAGTATTAGTCGTTTCTCATGGATATGCTTCACCTTTACTGGTAACTGTAGCATTTCTATGGAAAAAGAGAATTGGGAGAAGTTCCCTTATGGTATGCTCCCTTGGGACTAAGTGTTGAAGATAGGATTAACAGATAAAATATAGAACATTCTCCACAACAAATCAGTATGGTATGCTGTACTTTGTCCAAGGCAATGCATGGAGATCCTGGCCTCCTTTGACATGAACAAATATCTTTCATTAAACCTGACATGAAGGAAAAGAAATGCATGAAATTTTCTGTTATCTGTCATTGTGTAAATCTAAGTCCAATCTGGTGCTGTGTGAAGCTAGTGTAGAGGGAGGAAGGCAATTAACCCAAGCAACAAACACACAGTTGTTCGTACTTTATGTAAAACTGCCGGCAATAGCAAATTTACAATTTTTATTGGGCATTTTCTGTGAGACTCCCCCCTCTTCACAGGGAGAGGGGTTTTCATGCTTCTGGACTGTAATTTATATTATTATTAATAATAGCCATGTGGCTATTTGAGTCTTTTCTAAACACTTTGTTGTTGTTGTTACTTGCAAAGTCATGTCCGACCCATCGCGACCCCATGGACAACATTCCTCCAGGTCTTTCTGTCCTTTACCATCTTCTGGAATCCATTTAAGCTCATGCCTACTGCTTCAGTGATTCCATCCAGCCATCTCATTCTCTGTCATCCCCTTCTTCTATTGCCCTCAATCTTTCCCAGCATTAGGCTCTTCTCCAGTGAGTCCTTCCTTCTCATCAGATGGCCAAAGTACTTGAGTTTCAACTTCAGGATCTGACCTGCTAAAGAGCAGTCAGGGTTGATCTCCTCTAGGATTGACCGGTTTGATTGCCTTGCAATCCAGGGGACTCACAGGAGTCTTCTCCAGTGCCATAGTTCAAAGGCCTCAATTCTTTTGTGCTCAGCCTTTCTTATGGTCCAACTTTCACAGCCATACATTGCAACTGGGAAAACCATGGCCTTGACTATACGTACTTTTGTTGGCAGGGTGATGTCTCTGCTTTTTAGTATGCTGTCTAGATTTGCCATAGCTTTCCTTCCCAGGAGCAAGCATCTTTTAATTTCTTGGCTGCAGTCCCCATCTGTGGTAATCTTGGAGCCCAGGAAGATAAAATCTGTCACTACCTCAATTTCTTCCCCATCTATTTGCCAGGAATTGAGATGGCCAGATGCCATGATCTTGGTTTTCTTAATGTTGAGTTTCAAGCCAACTTTTGCACTTTCCTTCTTCACCCGCATCAAGAGGCTCTTTAGTTCCTCTTTACTTTCTGTCATTAGAGTGGCATATCTTAGGTTGTTGATATTTCTTCTCGCAATCTTAATTCCAAATTCATCTAGCCCTGTCTTTCTCATGATGTGCTCTGCATATAAGTTAAATAGGCAGGGCGACAGAATATAGCCTTTCCAGACTCCTTTCCCAATTTTGAACCAACCAGTGGTTTCATGTCCAGTTCTCACTGTTGCTTCTAGGCCCACATATAGGTTTCTCTCTAAGCACTGAAATGGATGGTAATAACTGAAGAAACAATAAGCCATCTACTTTACCTATTCTAAAACTGAAAAAAGAGATATTTTTGATATGTATCTCATTAATGTAACATGGATTTTTGCTTTACACTAAGTATACCAAAGGATATTTCCCTCTCTCTTTGACATAGGTCTTCTAAGCAATTCCCATGTTTAACCATGTATCTCTGAATATGAAGTCCTAATTATATTTTTTATGAACTTCTAGGCTGGTGAGTTTTAAAAACAGAATGCTGGATTAGGCTGGAATCCCTTTCTTATCTTTCTTAATGTCCGTTAAATTCCAAATGATTTATTAGCTAACAATATTGTGTATTCTACTACATTTTAAATATTACATTTAGTCCTAAAGCAGATTTGGGCATTAGAAATCATCTAGTTATAGCAAAACTGAAATCTCATAGGAATCTGCATTTAAATGGTGGTAATTCTCAGTAATACTAGTAGAATACCCAAACATCAAGTCTGAGACAGTGTGAAACATACTTTGTTGGTTCTAAAGGTGCTCCCACTTTGGAATATTTTTGTACATTTATAGTTGCAAATATTAGAAATTGTGCTTGATATCCTCAGTTACATAGCAACCATAGCTTAAAGAAGTTCAAGCAATGAGAATTTTCCTGCAAACATATGCTCTTCAGCTCAGCCAGCAGTCTTAAACAAAAAGGACCAAACTCTTAGTTTTCAAACTGTGTCAGAGAAACATGGCAACCAGAAGAGTTTTCACGTTTGCTCTAGGCCAGGGGTGTCAAACTTGCAATGTCACGTTGCGATGTATCGCAACTTTTTTTCCATTACTGGAAATGAGGTTTCACTATGATGCATCTGGCCCGCAGGCCAGCAGTTTGACACCCCTGCTCTAGGCAACTCTTAGAAAAAAAGAAAGAAAGAAAGAAAGAAAGAAAGAAAGAAAGAAAGAAAGAAAGAAAGAAAGAAAGAAAGAAAGAAAGAAAGAAAGAAGGAAGGAAGGAAGGAAGGAAGGAAGGAAGGAAGGAAGGAAGGAAGGAAGGAAGGAAGGAAGAGTGTGTTTTTTTTCTTTTTTCCTGTTCAATTTCAAGGAGCAAATGAGAATGGGCAATCTGCAACCTAGAGTAAAGACATGTTCCGTTTCCAAGAAAAACATGCAGTTTTCATTTATTTTTATCCTCTGAAGAATAATCATTATGTATAACATCCAGCTGAAATGGCCTCAAGCATTTTATTGCCACTATCATCTTGTTCCAAAAATATTAATTATTGAATAGAGCTACAGGATATTTCATGACATTCAGGTTCCCTTTGACTCTTGCCAAAACTAGATTCTTCTCAGCAGCTTCTTAAACAGTACCCTCCATGGGTAAAATAAACACTCTTAACCATCCGAATACATTTTCACCTCAGATCTTTAGTCTAGAAATAATATATGGTCCATAAGTATCTCTCTTCATTCAGAATGGGTAATAGCTTTGAGATACTATATTGTTTATGGTAATACAGATGATACTGTAATAAATTTATAATTCATTATATTACAATGTCTTTTTCACTTATTTGTAATAATGTTTATTACATCATTTCTGCCTTCACTCAGAAAAAATAGTATTTTTGGCAATTGTGAAGATGAAATATATTCAGATTTCTGAAACTTCATCTTACCTCATCCCATAGTGTTGCTGGAAATCAGTTGATATCCCAGTAATTCGTAAATCACGAATTTTGTAAAAGATTGCAATTTGTTGTAATCCCTGAAGTGATTCCAGTGATGTTAACCATTTTAATAATCTGATATTTTGGATATCATGTTTTTATTATTATTTGCTTCAAGAACATCTTCCTGATGATTGGGCAAAACGCTAAACATAATTTGGGAATGTATGGTGTGTGTGTCTCTGTGTGTGTCTGTGTGTGTGTTTGTGTACAAATGTGTAAATGTGTGGTGACAGAGACAGAAAGAAACAAAGGGACTGTATGAGTGCATATAATGCTAATTTTAAGTACAAAAAGGTACATTTCCTCTGAGCTTGTGTGTAACTTTGTTTTAAGGACATAACAATCTACTATGGAGGCTCCCTTATTTCCAAGTATGAATAGGGAGAAAAATCCCTATATATTCTCAGTGGCTTTCATCAGGATATTCTTCTTTATTTACATTTATTGCAATATCAGATCATCATATATGGAAAGATGAACTGTGCTGACCCAGAGAAATATTATGTGTGACAGCCAAGATCAAAGTTTTTTTTTTCTCTGTAGGGATCTCACCGTCAACTGCTCAGCTTAGGCATGTAGGTCCTTGCAGAGACAAGAAAAATAAATTAATAAATAAAAGTTTAAAATGTGTTAGCATCACCTGCAAGGTGATACACAAAGGTTTCAAAAGAAAGAACTATAAAAAAAGACACAGTGGGGAGATAGAAGGTATGAATGAGAGGAGATCGGACATGGTGTGTAACAGGAAAGACCAAAAGAAAGAGGATCCACAGCCAAGCAAAAGATCCAGCAAAATACTGAGGAAGTTAACATCAAAGGACGAGAGAGAGACAGAGAGAGAGAGAGAGAGAGAGAGAGAGAGAGGAGAGAGAGAGAGAGAGAGAGGGAGGGAGGGAGGGAGGGAGGGAGGGAGGCCAGCTCTGAATTCTCAATGGGGGCCCAACAAATGCTATATGACTCAGAGGCTGGATAACTGGCCAAGAGACCATTAAGAGCAGAAGAAACTAGCAGTGAAGCATTTTTTGCATTGTAAACAAAGCAATAGAAATGTAAGTCATTTAGTTAAGTTCTAAGTATTACGTTATGTATCATATTTCCTCTTGGTCACTATGGCTAGATATACATGCAGTATATATGTTGTGAGTGTCTCTGGCCAGGCTGGGTACTTCTCCGATGATGACGCAGCACAGGCAGGCCCTTCTGAGGGTTTTCCCCTCCCGGCAGCCGAGCTAGATAACGAGGAGCTTGGTATACATGCTGAGTCAGACTCTCAGGGGGATGACTCAGATGTGGAACAGGAAGCTAGCTGGATTGATCCACGATTCAGACGGTCTGATAGGCGAAGGGGTCAGTTGGGTGGAAGAAGGAAGTGACGTATGGGAGGCTATATTAGCAGGGGAACGAGAGCCTCAGCCTTAGTCACGAGCAACGTTTACTCAAGGAGTGGCCTGGGGGATTTCGCAGTGAGTTGTAACTGAGTTTCCTAGTGTGTTTGTCTTAACTGTCGAATAAAGCAGTTTTTGCCGTTCAGACCAACAACAAATGCCGGCAGCTTGCTTTGAACTGCCTTCGTGTGAAGTGTGCTAATTGACCAACTCTTAACGACCTCGTTAAGTGGATTCTTGGGAGCTGAGAGGGGCTAGACATAACAATATATATGTGGAAACACATAAAATCTTATAAATAAACTTTATGCTATATTAAAAGAATTACTACATAAAGAGGATTGCCTTCACTTGTTAGCTTCCTGTCTATCTCTGGTTTCTTTGCTTCCTATCCATTTCTACCCTCTGACACCATGTATTGTCAGTGTATATCAGGGGTCATTTTAAATGGAAGGAAATGATGACAAGTTCTGGGGATAGAAAGATTGTGTTCCCTTCTGTCAGAATTCATAGTCCACTCCATTAATAATCATTGCTGCAGTTTTGTCCCATTTCTCCTTAAAGGGGAGAGAAATCAAAGCAGGGTATTCTTTTGTCATATCCCCAAATGATAGCATTGATAAGTACATTTTTACATCTCCCAATTAATTAAATAACTCAAATAAAACAGAGTTGGACCAGGATGGAAATACAAATATAAATAGACTTTGATGATTCTATAGTGCTGCTTTGAAGATGAGATACAGTAAGCATGATTCCTTATTTGATGACAATCCAAATTGTTGTTGTTGTTTTTGCTTTTGTGCATGTATGTTCTTTGAATCTGCTTTTTACTCCTGGTGATTGCTAGGCCTAGTCTCTACAATTTTCTTGGCAAGAATTTCAGATGTGGTTTGCCATTGCTTCCTTCCAAGGACTGAGAGAGCAACTGGCCCAAGATCACCCAGGTGGCTATGTGCCTACATAGAACTAGATCTCACAGTCTTCCGATTTTTAGCCTGTCACTTTAATCAATAGGGAATTAAGTTCTACATTAGAAGTAAAATATTTAACGTGTAGATCCTCTCACTAATAGTGTGGTCTGTTTAAAAGTAAATCATATTGAGTTCATTCTAAATTGCCTGGTAATCTAATCATTTCTTTTAAAACATCCTGTTTGCTAGAGATTTAAGAAGATTATATAAAAGATAGATAATTTTTCCTAGAATTATAAAAAAATACCCTTTTTATTTTGAGAATCTAAATAGCATAGCATTTCTCATAATACAATATAAACAGAAATATAATATTATATTTCAGTTTATGGTATCCTTGGTGTTCGCTAAGCTCAATTGTTTGCTTGCAGATTTTCATTACCCAACTAGGTAATATCTTCAGTGCTAGTGAGTGTGGAGCTTGCTCCCAGTTTATATACAGTGGTTTGCCCTGCTTTGATGTGGGGTGTGTGTGTTTTTCTCCTTGGTAGTCCTTGACAGCGAAGCAGTGGAAGTGATGAACCGGTGCCTGGAGGCTGTTGAGGTCTGGATGGGTGCCAACAGGCTCAAGCTCAACCCTGACAAGACGGAGTGGCTATGGGTTTTGCCTCCCAAGGACGATTCTAACTGTCTGTCCATTACCCTGAGGGGAGAAGTTTTGTCCCCCTCGGAGAGGGTTCGCAACTTGGGTGTCCTCCTCGATCCACAGCTAAGCCTGGAACATCATTTTTCGGCTGTGGTGAGAGGAGCATTTGCCCAGGTTCGCCTGGTGCGCCAGTTGCGACCCTATTTGGATCGGGAGTCACTCCTAATAGTCATTCATGCCCTTGTCACCTCGAGATTCGACTATTGTAATGCTCTCTACATGGGGCAACCTTTGAAGAATGTCTGGAGACTGCAGGTTATCCAGAATGCGGCCGCGCGAGTTGTCTTGGGTCTTCCTAGACATGCCCATATCACTCCGGCCCTTCGCGAGCTGCACTGGCTTCCAATTGGTCTCTGAACACAATTCAAAGTGTTGGTTATGACCTATAAAGCCCTTCATGGCAATGGACCAGGTTACTTGTGGGGACCGTCTTCAGCCTCATGAATCCCAGCGACCGGTCAGGGCACATAGGGCTGGCCTGCCTATGGGTCCCGTCCATCAACAATGTTATTTGATGGGCCCTAGGACAAGGGCCTTCTCCGTTGCTGCCCCAGCCCTCTGCAACCAGCTTCCCTTGGAGGTGCGTACTGCCTCCTCCCTCCTAGCTTTCCTTAACTTTTAAAAACCATCTATGCCGACAGGCTTGGGGGGTATGAAACTTTGTTCTGCCCCTGGGCCAAGGAATCGCACTTCCATTGCTGAGTGTTTATTTGATTGTGTTTGCTTGTTGTATGTGTCGATTTTTTTAATTGGATGTAATTGTTGTTATTGATTTTATCTATGTCTATGTTCTTGTTGTGAGCCGCCCCGAGTCCTGGGAGAGGGACGGCATACAAAATTTAATTAATAAATAATAAATAATAATAAATATTCTAATTTGTTGACCTTACTGATTCTTTCCTAAAAGAAAAAAGAAAAAAGAAAATGGCTCATAATAACAGATTTACACTGAAAACAAGTTATACTTTAGATAAGACAGCTACTGCTCCTCTGGTTAGATCTAGGTCAACTTGTAACAAAACTCTGAGAGTGAAGATTAGGGGCTTACATTTATCTTACACATGAGATGAAAATTTTTATAGTTTATGTGGATTCTCCCACATATACATACTCCACCATCTGGTCTTGAGGTTTCTGTTACATCTATTTTTTGAATCATTAAAGTAAATGAGGTGAATAACACAATTAAACTTGTTTACTTGTCATGTAACAGCCAGTTAACAATGAAATGTACCTTCTACTTTTTTGCTATGCAGTGCAATAAACATATCTTAATGCAACAAAAAGTGATTTCTTAAAATTAATGACAGATAAATATATTTAATTTATAATATAATAATCCAAAAATACATTAGTTTTTCCAGTTACATTCTACCTATGATAATTGTATCAGCAGCCATATGAATAGAACCAAGTATAATTAAAACCATAAAACACAAATAAGTAGCATGGAAGGGGGAAAAAGCCTGCAAGCACAATTTAATGCTACTAATCAGACACACTTGGGTTTTTACAAAGACCTTTGTACAGAATTGCATAAACACACACACACACACAGAGAGAGAGAGAGAGAGAGAGAGGAGAGAGAGAGAGAGAGAGACGAGAGAGAGAGAGAGAGAGAGAGAGAGAGAGAGAGAGAGAGAGAGAGAGATATCAAGGATCTGTAACTCTCCATATGTTGATAAAATATATTCCCAGAATACAAATCCCTGGCCATATTGGCTGAAAGTTTCCACAAGTGATAACTTTGAGTTATGAAAACTGGCAGTGTTATTTGGGGGGAGGAAGGGAGAGAGAGATAGAGGGGTGGCTCAGAAAGAAATAAAAATAATTGATTTTGCTTTGATTCTGATAACATTAACCAATAGCTTTGGTCATACTGACCACTAATGTGCAATCTCCAGTATGGTCAACAAATTGAAATGATTATAACAGTTGCATCAATAAATGACATTAAAAAACAAACAAACCTACCCTTAATCTAGAATATGCTGCTCACTGAGAAAAACAAAACAGTGAAGCTGTTTTGTTCTGATCAGACTGTTTAAGTTGATTGCCAGAACCCATTTATATCTTTAGAAGCAATTGTTGCCAGTCTGCTCTTCCATTTCATCCCTGTGCAAAGCTGCCCAAAGGACACACTACACCATAAGTCTATTATGACCAAGAATCAAGAAATCAAAGCATATTGGCTCACCAAACACATAAACATAAAAGAATGAGCTAATATGGACAAGATGTTGCTACTGAATCATAGGCATCCCTTGCCTATGATTCATGGCTATCTATCTTTACATTTCTAGCCACATATTTGTTCAATAAGAAGGGCAGAAGGAGAATATTAATATTAAATGGCTTTGAGGTCTCTCCTACTCTCTATTTCCCTCTCCCTACTTTCTCTGATTTCTCTTTCTCTATGAATAAATAAATAATATGTGATAAATTCACAATTCACACCATTTTCTTCTTCGAGTATTTCCATACTATTACTGTTTTACTCCTCAGACTTTCTAAAAAAACTTCCAATTATCTTTCCTGTTGACATTCATGAAAAGAACATGTTAAGATTATCATGAATCAATCAATATTTTGACCAGAAAACCAATAAGACAGTAAACATTTTAATCTAATCAGTGCTGTTGACCCCACCCTAAATTACCAGGGATCCTGGAAAAGTACAAACCTCCATTGCTCCCATCTTATACAAAACAAACTACAAAAAAGAAAGAAGATAAAATAACTTGTTACTACTATCATGATGCAAGTTTTGAGAGGGATGGTGAAATATACACGTTGGTTTATCACCATCACTAGTGAAAGACATTGGAGATATTCAAGCAGAAAATTACTTTTAGGTAAAGAGCTGTTGATATTCAATGCTGAAATGGAAATACTCTGATTTTGCTCATAACCAAGCCAATATTTTGAAATTACATCACCAAATCTGTTAGACCACTCTTCCTTTTTTTATTTTTCCTTAGAACTGAATTAGTGCCTCCAGAGGCTAGTTTATGGATTCTTTTATGGATGCCACTTTAACAATTAACTGAACAAATTGCTCTCACTTGCTCCCTCTCTCCTTCTTTCCCTCCTTCTCTCCCTCCATCATCCCATCCTTCCTCCCTTTTTTCCCTTTCTCCTTCTCTCCCTCCCTCCTTTCCTCCCCATCACTCCCCTCTTTCTTTCTCTGATAGGAATAGTATGAAAATAGCAGTTTAGTTCAACATTGTGTAAGATGACCAAGCAAGTAGTCTGCTTCCTTTGTCAACAACACTCACAAAGCTGGTTTCAATTCTCACCACAAAATCACTGAATATATTTAATCCACCACACTTACAAAACTGCTATTGAATTGTTTGCCTGGTTTCAGCCTTAAAAAAAAAACCCTAAGCAATATTGAAAATGAAAGGTGGCAAATAAAAGTATTCAACAACTTCCATCTCTTTCTCCCCTCTCTTTTTTTCAGTACAGTTGAGAAATAACTAGTGTGTGTGATAGACCCACCCTGTTCTCGGCTGTTTCTCTTTAAACAAACACGCTTAAGTCGTCTTTATTTATCTAGAAGGCAATTCATGGGATAAGAATTATAATATCATGGCCACATATTGTCTCTCTTGATGGGGTGAAAATTTAGAAATAAATATGACCCCAGTATTGAAATAGTTTTGAGCAACTAATGCCATGCAAATCCTATATCTTTTTTTTATTGTTACCCAGTCTGAGAAATGAATATTGGATATTTAGATATTGGCCTATATAATATATCATCAAGAGAGTTTACAAGTAAATTTTTTTGCTCCCAAAGATTATGGTAATATCCTGAAATTAATTATTTAAGCATAGCAATCCACACAACTCTGTATGTATGTGGTTTTTTTGTTTGTTTGAAGGTGCTGTCTGTTCAAAAGTTTGAGGTGATTTAGAAATTTTCAGATATTGAATGGATGATGACTGTGAAACTCTGCTCATTTTTTTAAACAAGGTATAAAAACAGAACTTTCATTGCATTTTGCATCTTGACATTTTTGACCGCACCCGTGGATACCCTTGGAATGACCCTATTGTTTTGTTCAATCTAGTCAATACTTGGCCAACAGCAGACTATTGAAGAAAAAGTACAAAAAGGAGACTCTGTGGCAGTTTTTTATTTGATTTAATCTCTCCCTCTGTCTCTCTCCCCTCCTCTGTGTGTGTATATATATGTGTCTCTCTCTGTGTGTGTGTGTGTGTGTGTGTGTGTGTGTGTGTGTGTGAGAGAGAGAGAGAGAGAGAGAGAGAGAGAGAGAGAGAGAGAGAGAGAGAGAGAGAGAGAGAGAATCTAAATCTTAAACCATTTGGATACATATCAGAAGCCCTTACTTCCCCAAAATTTGTTTCAGAATCTTTTGCCCCAAACTCAGTTTCTTTCCAACTTAATGAGGTCAGAAAAGCATTATCACATCATCTCAGGAGCTATTGAAGTGCATGATACTTTTTAAAAGTTATATGAGAGAGGTGAGTAGTCTTAATTCAGATTAAGCAGAAAGTATACATATAGTACTACTGATGCAATCCAAATTCAAAAAGAGAGTCTAATGTAAATTATCAAAATTGTATGCTCCACTATTTGTTCTTGCTTTTTATTAAAATCTTCCTGAATCATATCCCATCTCTTTTTATCATCATTCTCGTTTCTACTGGTATAGGTTCCCACCAATTGCAAATATAGTGTTTTCTGCCACAGCTCTTAAATTTAATTTCAATTAAAATATTCTAATGTCATCCATATGATTATTTTCCTTGTATTCAGTAATTTCATCTTTTGTGACATTATAAATTACAATTCAGTGGCAATTTCCGGGGAGATTCACTGAGCCATGCTCTCAAATTAGGGAAGCTGGATTGTGCTACTTCTTGCTAGGCCAAACTTAAAACCATTGAAATCCATTTGTCTCTTCACCCAATAAGTACAACAGAAGAGTTCTGATGATATCCCAAAATATGAATCATTATTTCATATCTGCCCATCAAGTCTTTTTGACTCCTAGCAACAATACAGACATATTTTCTCCATGAAAGTCTTCCATTCTTAACTAAAGTGTCTTCTCCCAAAATACATTCTGTTCAGTCCACTTGGCACATTTGGATCCATTCCACTTCTGCCTTTTTCAAATAGCTTTCCAGCATTTGACACCGGGAAATTCCACATAGTATAACCATGGTAGGATGGTATGGTGGTTAAAGTATTGGACTTAAAAACAGGAAGAGCCAGCTACAGGTCTGGTAGGGATGTTTGTTGGTAAGCTGAATTTATCCTATGAAGTTGGTGTTGTGGGGAAAACCCTACATATTCATAATAAATAATAGCTGTTGGACTGATGCTACATACGACAATTTCACAAAGGATGTATTTTTCCAGCCTTGCTTGATGAAAGTAAAATACACATCCCAACTTTTATTTATTTTATTGGTGAGCATATGTTCAATAAGTAACAAAAATGAACCCAATGTGATGGCATCTAACTAGCTAGCATAATTAGGCACCAATATAAGAAATGTAGAATTTAAAAACAAAATTAAACAAGATTAAAGGCAGTCTATCCTTTTTGGAATGAAAATGCATGATAAAGTATCTCAGGGATCTCTCTCTCTGTTTTCATAGTGATGCAATGGTAAAATATGGATATTTTAATATTGTCCTATAACCTACCACAGATATTATCACAACAAACACAGTAAAGTTATGTTCTCTTCATCATCCATAACTCACTTCTTTCATAAATATTTATTTAATTGTGCTTCAGAGAAGTATTCAGACTTGCTAGTGTAAATTATTCAGACTGACAATAATTGTTTAATTAATTGACTAGCTTACAAAGCAAACTTACCTTTTATAAAAAGATTCACTGCACTTAATTTGCAATATCTTGTTTTGGAGAGATAGTTTAATTTTTTAAAAAAAAATAGGATCTGAATATGTTCAGTCTGAAATGGTACTCTGTAATTCAAAAGAAAATACTAAACATCCTGAAACCCACATATACATATTATTTTTAGTATTATTATTATTATTATTATTATTAGTATTATTATTATTATTATTACTACTACTATTACTATTACTATTACTATTATTATTATTATTATTATTATTATTATTATTATTATTATTATTATTTTATTTTCGGATTTGTATGCCGCTCCTCTCCGAGGACTCGGAGTGGCTCACAGCATATGTATATAAAACAATTTCGACTAAATCCAAACAAAAAACATTAAAAATAAAACCCCATACATACTCATCAGTCACACCACAATCAACAATCATCCCCAGGCCTGCCAGCAGAGGTAGGTTTTTAAATTCTTTCGGAAGGCCGGGAGAGTCGGGGAAACGCGGACTTCAGGAGGCAGTTGGTTCCAGAGGGTGGGCGCCATAACAGAGAAAGCCCTCCCCCTAGGGCCCGCCAGACGACATTATTTCGCTGACGGGACCCGGAGGAGGCCGACCCTGTGCACTCTCATGTATATTTATATACATACACATACACATACACATACACATACACATACACATACACATACACATACACATACACATACAAATACAAATACAAATACACATACACATACACATACACATACACATACACATACACATACACATACACATACACATACACATACACATACACACACATACACATACACATACACATACGTGCACAGAAACATTTACACTTCTCTTTGAATTGTGGGAGAAAAAAGAGCCTGCATTGACATTTAATATTTCTCGAGTAAGGTTATCAGTGTTTGAGCTTCAAATGACCTTTCCTAGCAATGGAATTGATCTTCAGAGAAGCCATTCAAGATTGAAATGGTGATAGCCTGTCTATATAGATCTAAAGAAGAAAATATTAAGCGTTTTTTTAGGAATTGAAGTGTAGAGAAGCAAGGTTTATGAAACTGATTTCAACATTATACATAAGGTATAAGATTACATTATCCAAATAAAAGGGCAAAAGAGAAAAATAACATTTGAAATGTTTATGCATTCCATGCTCGTCCAAAGATACTTTCTTAATCTGGTCCTGGGAAGGAGAAAAAGTCTAATAAATGGGGAAAATACCATTTTTGTGTAGTGTAAAGGAATAACAATGAAGGAAACAGTTGATACCATAATTTAGAATAGAGTATTTGTAAAGGAATGTTCAGACACATTACCTACCTTTTATTAACCTGTATGCATTGAGAATAATACCAGATTTTAATTTTGTGTACTAGATATTTTTATTTATTAGTTTATTCATAAGTCACAGTTCTGCCCAAAAGGAACCTCAAGCAAATATGTAGCATTAAACATAACAGCTTAAGGGCAAAGCAAACCATCTTTGAAACAGTCAGACTGGAAAAAAAAACATTTAAAACCTATCAGCTATCAAATTGAAGCCAAGTTCCTATGCTTGTGATAGCAAAACCAAGTGATGCTTTTCATATGTGAATAAACTGTCAGAAACCTAGCAATAAAGGAAATGTGAGTTTTATTGTATATACAATATTTTCAATGAAGTGAAGCCAATCAATGCACTGACATGTACAGTATGAGTCAGATTTCTATAGTTAGCTCAAAAGAATGTTTTACATTTTTATGCATTTCAGCATTATAGTACATTTAAGAAATAATGTTATTTTTCTACAATATTTCCTATAATTTTATTTTTATGCATATATAAATAACTCAAGGCAACAAACATACATAATCCTCCTTCTATTTTCCCCAGAACAACAACTCTATGAGGTAAGTTCGTCTGAGAGGAAATGACTGGCCAAATTCACAGTCTCCTGGTTTCTAGCTTGGTGTCCTTACCCACTAGACAAAAATGGCAAATTTATTCAAAAGGAGCCTTCAAAGGGGTCTGAGCAAAGAACCTCATTGAAGTTCCTTTGGATCTTCTGAATCTCCTTACTTTTAAAAGCTAAACAGCTCTGTTATTTAACTTGGCCTTTCTCCAGAGGCTCAACAGCATCAATAGTTTAAAAAGGCACAAATCAGGTACAAGAGGTGCCAGGATATATGTTGAGCATTTGCTCCAGAGAATCTTTTTTGTTGTTAGAACTGCAAAGCTTCAAAGTAATGTAAAGCACCTCATTGAGAAGAATCCTAACAACAACAACAACAACAACAATAACAACAACAACAACAACAACAACAATAATAATAATAATAATAATAATAATAATAATAATAATAATAATAATAATAATAATAATAATAATAATATCATCACATTGCTTCACTAAGTCAAAGCCAAGCCATCTTGCACAAACCTTCTGGCAAATGATCAGCCTTGAGGTAGGGTAGGTCAGGAAATAGAAACTATACAGAGTCCAGAAATGTTACTTTATTGTTGTAAATTATAATAACAGAATCTTAAAAGCCTATCTTATATCAAACAAAATTTACCACTTGTCCAGGACTGCATTGCTGTTTCTCTCCTCTTAAAAGTTCATCCATTTCTTAAGCCTGCAGCTTTACACAAATAGATCTATTTAGATAAAGCATATTCATCTTACAAGCAGTGAGTTTACAATGCAAATCCTCTCTACTGAAATAAATTAACACATTTATGCACATGTTATATATTAACACAATGTATAATCACATTGCCATGACTATGAACTTCTCCATGTATAATTTAGGCAAGTTAGTATTTAACACTAAAATAATTCACTTCTTCAAGACAACTTGAAGAGGAGAGGAGCGGCATACAAATCTGAATAAAATAAATAAAAATAAATAAACTGTGATTGATCTTGGCTTTTAAAGGAAAGGAATAAAATCCTACTCCTGTGTTCCCCCCAAAATAAGACCCAACCGGAAAATAAGTCCTAGCATGATTTATCAGGATGCTCGTAATATAAGGCCCACCTCAAAAATAACCCTCAGTTAAGACAGCCAGACAGATGCATTTAGTACCATATTTCTCTGAAAATAAGTTCTAAATGGAAAATAAGCCCTAATGCATCTTTTCGAGCAAAAATTAATATAAGACCCAGTCTTATTTTTGGAGAAACTTGGTAAAGATTTTAACAAGAAGTTATGCAAAGTTTTGAAGTGTTTTGAGGAAATTCAACTAAATACTCTCAAATCAAATGTTTGGTATGCGTTGAGGAGTTAAATCAAGATGGATGTCTTTGAAATACTTCAGCAAAGATTTGATGGACTTTATGTCTTTGCAGATTCTTTGACACAGTTGTAATACTTCCTCATATTCATTCATATATGAATTAAACAGTGTAATGCATTCTTCCAATGAGTTTAATTACTTCTGCAGTCTTGCCCATCAGAACATTACATTTTCACTATAATTTATTTAGGCAGGTTCACTCAGATATACTCCCCTACTTTTTTTAATCTGGTTTGTTATTTTTATGTGATTTTTTTTGTTTTCTCCAAATCTACAGCTCTCACTTTTTCTGACCTGTAATTCCAGTAAATCCAGTCTGCTTGTGACTGCTTTAGCTGTTTCAGACCTCCTTTACATTCCATTTCTTCCTCTTCAACCATTTTTTAAAGAATAAAAGGATTTACTGTTTTTGCCTTGCTGTTTATCTGTTACTGTTGTGTCTTGTACTGAATCAGTGAACTTTCTTCATTAAATGAGTAGAACTGAGTATGTCTACTTGTATTAAGCTATTTGCTCAGGCTTAAATACTGCTTCATGTGCAACCAAATCTAAGAAGAGTACACACCAATTCAATTAATACAGCAGGTTAAAAATATAGTAAAGAAATAGTCATCACATAATTTTATTTGTACTATATCAGGAATTAACATAACCCCAAAATAGAATATCATTTACTGCAACAAGGAATCTCATCTCATTTCATGTCCCATATCTCAAATTACTCCACAAAGTTTTCTGGAAAAGCAAGTCTCAGGGGCTTTCCTAAATCTTAATTGTCTGGTGCTGATTTAATCCTGGAAAATGAAACAATGGAAAAGCTTATCTTCTAGTCCCTGCTGGTTAGAGTAGGGCAATTTTACTTTCTATATCTTATGGCACCAGCAGATGCCACTAGGAGTAGGTGGTCCTAAAAATATAATGTACTGTAAATACAATTCTATGATAAAAAATAGTTTACATAGAGCTGTGATAAATCACATACTTCTGAAACAGGTAGGTAAGTAAAAAGGGGGGGGGGGAGATTGTTGCACAGAATAGGTTATTTCCAGAGGCAGCTCATCTTGTCTATTTGCATATACACAAGCTTATCAGCCAAGGAAAAAAAATATGTACTAAGTGAGACACCATTGTCTTTAGTAGGAATTAAAACCAACAAGGCAAGGGCAGCTTCTTAATAGAATTATTGCTGGACATTTTAGAAGCTTTTGTATTGTTGTGTTATTACTTTCATATGCTAGTTTATGCATAACACAGATCTCTCACCACCTAGAGTAGTTTATTTCTACCTTATTCCCACGCCTCTCTAATGGTTTTGCTAACTGCTATAGAGAGGTCAACACGCATTCAAATTAGCTAAAATCCCCACTTTTATATCAGTGTCCATTACAAAAATCCAAAGCTTTCTTCCATTTTCTCCCACAGTGGTTAAGGCACCAAGCTAGGAAGCCGGAGTCTGTAAGTTCTAGTTCCACTTTAGGTGTGAAAGCCAGCTGGGTGACTTTGGGCCAGTCACTCTGTCTCAGCCCAACTCACCTCACAAGGTTGCTGTTGTCTGGGGAAAATAGAAGGAGGAAGGCATTTATTTATTTTATTTTATTTGGGTTTGTATGCCGCTCCTCTCCAGGGGACTCGGAGCGGCTAACAACATATACATAACAAAAACATGTTACATATCTTTGCCATCTTGAGTTATTTGTGGGAATAATAAAGATACAAATAAATAGGCGTAACTATGATTTTATTTTCAGTAAATAATACATGCAAATATATAATAAATAAGTAGGTCATAATTTTGAGACTAGTGCAATAATCATAACGATTAAGGAACATTTATAATGTCCACCTCTTATATTAGAAAAAACAGCTCAGTAGATCTTGTTCAAAAGATATTAATATTACTTTAACAGATTATTCTTTTAACCTTTCCATATTTTAGTTTTTCAAAATGTAAAAAAGTAGAATGTATCAAAGAATATACAAATGTAGATCCTGCATCTCCTATATGCTCACAGTTCTCTCATGTACCCAATTGAGGTTAATGAAGTCTTGTAATAGGTCAAAATTGGATGTTGTCGTGGAAGTAAAAGCCTTGTACATTATCTTATAATCTTATTCAAAATATTGACTCAGGGTCCATTATTATTCATCACTGGTAAGGGATAAACCAGCAAGGCGACCTTAATGGAGTATGATCAGAGAATACTGATGGATGTCTCTAGAGAGATTTTGAATACCAAATATCAATATTTTTGGACATGCAACTGGATATATTCTCATTAGACAAGAACCCTCCAAAGTCTCTCTACCGATGCTTAATAGCTCATGGTAATTTGCATTTTGCCAGCTAACTAACACCCAAATGAACAGTTAAACTTTCAAAATGTTATTTCCAGTTCTTGGCATTTCAAATAAGCATCTTTATTTGTTTGTTTTACTAAATGGTTTATTGAAAATGTGAAGTTTTTCAATTTCAAAATCAAAACATAAATGTACATACATTTTTGTTATGTTGCCCAGTGCATGGATAAACTTCTAGGGACCTGAAATTTGATATGCAGGCAAAAATATAGCCATCCTAATTAATATTGAAATCCATTAAGCATTGTCAAAGTAATCTTATCCAGATGTTACATTGGTAGAGAAGTCCTGGTCATTTTACCAATATTGGATAATAGAATCGCCAACAGAATTAGCTAACTGAAGCTAATGTTGATATTGCTAATGCTCAATATTTTACATGACATTTTGTATATCATATTTGTGATATCTTTTGGTATTTGATTACCTCGTGGGTTCATTTTCTAGTATAGTTTATGTCATTTTGACTCTTGAGTAGGCAAAATGGATAAAAGTTCTTTGTGCAAAAGTGCTGTTGTGTAGAAGCAGCAGGAAATCAATTTTCAACCCCAGCAGTTCTTAAAGTGGATTAAAATTATTCCAAATATATTCTTACTATCCCTATAAAACATGTTTACAGGCAGATACTTTTTTTGTAATACAATCAATAACCTTATTTCTAAAATCTTACATGAATTGCACATTTTGAACTAATAAAGGAGAATATTTGTAGTTCAGGATTGAAATGAGGGGTCATTGCTGCTCTCTGAGATGGGTTATTTTCTTGCAGACATTTCATTACTCAAACTAGGTAACACCATCAGTGCTAGTAGGAGTGGGGTTTGCTCTCAGTTTTGCCCTGGGGTGGTCTTAGAGTTATTTGGTTGGTTTGTTTACTGTTTGGCATGTTTGGCAGTTTCTTGTTTGGATTATTGTTTACTTGATTATTAGTCTGATGTTAATCTATGCTCATCTGGGTGTTGATTGCTGGTGGAGAGGTGTTTTGATTTTTTTGTTCACTTCTTGGCTTGTTGATTGTCTCTTTTGAATAGCATACAAATATTGTTTATGTCTATGTGATACAGAACAGAACAGAACAGAGCTGGAAGGGACCTTGGAGGTCTTCTAGTCCAGCCCCCTGCTTGAGCAGAAGAACCTATACCACTTCAGACAAGTGACTGTCTAGTCCAGCTGTTCTCAACCTTTTTCAGGCCGAGACCCCGACCTGCACTGCGCATGTGCGGCGTGACAGCCCACATCGTGCATGCGGGCGCGATGGCCTGCATCGCGCATGTGCAGCGCGACGGCCCACATCGTGCATGCGCGGCACGATGGCCCACATCGTGCATGCGCGCTGGCCCGAATCACGCATGCGCGGTGCGCACGCGATGGCCAGCATCGTGCATGCGCGCGCGATGGCCAGCATCGCGCATGCGTGGCGCGACGGCCCAAATCGCACATGCATGATGCGCACGCGACAGCCCGAATCATGCATGCGTGGCGTGATGGCCCGTATTGCGCATGCATGGTGCTACCCCCCACGCATGCGCGGTGCTGCCCCCTGCGCCAGCCGAGGGGAAAAGGGGAAAAAATGGTGGACTGCGGTGTTTGGCGACCCCCGTGAAATGGTCGTTCGACCCCAAATGGGGTTGCGACCCACAGGTTGAGAACCGCTGGTCTAGTCTCTTCTTAAAAATCTCCAGTGATGGAGTGCCCACGATTTCTGAAGGCAAGCTGTTCCACTGGTTAATTGTCCTCACTGTTAGGAGGTTTCCCCTTAATTCCAGGTTGCTTCTCTCTTTGGTCAGTTTCCAACTATTGTTTCTTGTCTTGCCCTCTGCTGCTTTGGAGAATAGTTTGACACCCTCTTCTTTGTGGCAGCTCCTCAAATACTGGAAAACTGCTATCATGTCACCCCTGTTTCTTATTTTCTTGATTCTATCCCTCTGTTAATGCAGTCTAGTGTTGGGTTTTTTTGGCAGCTACAGCATACTTTTGGCTATTTAAGCAATTGTCCACTAGGACTAAACAAATTTAGTAACTAAGAAAAATAGCTGTGTGGCTTTCTCTTGAGACTTCTCTTAATATTCACAAAAACTCTTCTGCAGTTAGAAGAAGATGCAAGATCTAACTTTGCTGTTGAAATGACAAAAGCACCATTGCATCATCAAACAGTTCCATCCTTTTCATAGGCATTTATAATGTCACAATCCAGGAACAAAAGAGAGGAGGTTGGGCTGCAATGGTGAAATTCTGCTTTGATCAATTGATTTATTTTGTTACTTTCTCCTCCTCCAGACATGAAACACTTCAATGAAGCAAACAAGTCATGCTTATCAGCTGGTGTATATGTTCACACATTGTGCAGACAAATGTAAAGCAAAATCCAAAATATCTTCGGAGTGAGTAGCTCCAAGAGCTTTGACCAAATCTGTCCATTCTGATATTTCTAAAGAATTTGTGACAATTAAGTCTCTTTATATAGGTTAAGATGTTTGAATACTCAACAACAAAAATGAAATCTCAGAACTACCTGTAAAATTTTTATTGAGTTGATCAGCAATGAATGAAATCTTCTGCATTTGTGTCATGTATGAGCATAATTACAAATCAATGATTAGTGACAAAGATAATCTCTTCTCGGTTGTAAAATGTGAAAATTACACTAGGAAGACAATTCTGTCATTTCTCTCAAATAAGAAACAGATTTTGTATTTAATCAACTAGTTTAAATGGAATATTGATTGATTCCTTCCATGGATCGGAAGACATTATTACATGCTTTATTCAACATAAGCTGTGTCTTTTTCAGGAAAAAAAAACTTGATTCAGGCTTCCCCAGAATTTATTACAATAGCTAGATGTCAAGTTGTTGCAGCTGAATTCCTGGGTTTTTGCCCTGGGGGAATAATCATGTGAGACTTGGCCCACTGCAATGGATCATGCCATAAATTTTGTGTGACAGTAAATGAGAAGTGCCTAACTATGGGAATCTTTCTGCTCTAAGTGAGGAGGCTTTAATAGCCCTACAATTGATTTCAATTGTAGCTGAGTATCTCAGGGAAATTGATAAAAAAGCCTAATATCCCTAAAATTCAGTTAACTATCTCAGTTAACTGAATTTCAGTTATCATTTAGAAAAATGATAACAGATAGTTATGAGTTATGTCAATTAACTATCTCTAATATGGTAAAAACTATTTTAATTGTTTTGTGTGTGTGCGTATGTATATATGTATTAGACATAAAAGGTTTCCAGTTCAGAAGCTCCCAATGTACATGCAAAACAACAGAGTAATAAGAATCATAATAATGATACTAATAAGGGGAGATAGTAAAGAAGACAGAAAGGATAATAGTAATAACTACAGTCATACAACATGGATAAATATACTTAGACATAAGACAGTACTGTGAAGATTAAGCGTTCAGCAAAATGATGGCATGAGGAATAAACAGTCTCTTCCATCTATATGCAGACTCATCACTGCAAATTTCAGAATTTTAATAGAGGCATTCTTAGAGATGCAGTCACTGGTGTAGAGAGAGAAGAGCAATGGAGAGAGCACACAGCTCTGAGGGACACCTGTGCTAATTGATAGGGTGCTTGATATGATTTTCCCTAGCTTTACTTGTTGCTTCCTAACTGTCAGAAAGCTAATAATCCACCTACAAGTATGAACAGTTACAGTTAGCTGAAACAGTTTAGAGCAGGGGTGTTAAACTGCTGGCCCATGGGCTGGTTGCATCATACAGAGACTGTGCCCATCTCAGCTCTGGCAATGTAAAAAAATATTGTGATACATCACAATATGTCATGTGACGTGGCGAGTTTGACACCTATGGTTTAGAGCAGCGGTTCTCAACCTGTGGGTCACAATCCTTTTGGGGGTCGCACGAGCCTTTCACAGTGGTCACCTAAGACCATCGGAAAACACATATTTCCAATGGTCTTAGCAGCGCTTGTCAACCGCCTTCTCTCCTTCCCCCCCTGCTCCACCTCACTTTTTGTGGAAAATATGTTGCTTGGCGGCAGTCTGCATGAACTCTACCAAATGTGTCCTGCAGGGGGCGCATGAAGAGTGCAGGTGCAGAGCAAGGCCCCGCCCTCCCCAGGAACTCATTGTGCAGCAACCGGATTGACTTCTTCTCATGCACACAGGTCAGCGAAGGGGAGGCCGCCGCAGCACCCAACTCCTGTGCCCATCAGCTGGCAACCCCCGAACTTGTGCTTGTCAGCCGAGAGGTCTGGCGACGGCTGCCGGTCTCCTTTGCCCCCCCCATCCTCAAATCCTCCTCCGCCCATTCATGTCAAGCCTGCCGGGGCTTGACAGGGAGAGAGGGAGGGAAGGAGGAAGGGACTCCTTCTCCTCCTCTCCTAAGCTTCAAAGCACAATTGGCTTCCCAAGGGCGCCACAATCCTCATGAAAGCGGGGGGGGGAGAAGCAAAGGGGGCGAGAAGCTTGCGGCAGACTCGAAGGAGTACCTCTCAGCGTTGCTGACGAGAAATTCTCCACAAACCCAGAGAAGGGGTGGAGAAAAGGAGCCCCCTTTGGGAGGAAACCGCCACCTTCTTCTTCTTGGCTTTGTGTTCTTCTGTTCCTCGGCAGCCGGGCTGCCAAGCCTCTGCTGGCTGGAACTTCCTTTCCTTCCCTCCCTCTTGGTCTCTTCCTCCTTCCCTCCCTCTCCCATTGTCCCTTCCTTCCTTCCTTCCTTCCTTCCTTTCCTTCGCCTCCCTCTTTGTCCCTCCTTCCCTCCCTCTTTCCTCTTGTCCCTTCCTTCCTTCCTCCCTCCCTTCCTTCCTTCCTTTCCTTTGCCTCCCTCTTTGTCCCTCCTTCCCTCCCTCTTTCCCCTTGGCACTTCTGTCCTTCCTTCCTTCCCTCTTGTCCAGGATTGGGGTGAGCCTCTACAGCTGATCCACGCTTCCGCTGAGCAGCCCAGAAGCAGATCAGCTGTAGCAGCTCTCCTGCGCTCCTGCCCAGCAAACTTGCTCGAGCTTTGCTGGAAAATATGCGGCTTGCTAATTTAGCAGAAGTGCGAATCAGCTGTAGCCCAGCAAAGCTAAGCAAGTGAGCTGGGCAGAGCTCTCCTCTGCCTCTGCCTGTGCACAGGCAGGTTTGACATGTCACCATGGCCACTGGCAGCAAAGCCACCAGCCACACTGGCAGCCTGTCCCCCTCCCCTTGTCCCTTCCTGGGCATGGAGGGGGAGAGGAAAGAAGGGACGAAGAGGGATGGAAGGAAGGGACAATGAGAGAGGGAAGGAAGGAAGGAACAATGGAAGGAAGGGAGAGAGGGAAGGAAGGGACAAAGAGGGAAGGAAGGAAGGAAGGGACAATGGGAGAGAGGGAGGGAAGGAGGAAGAGACTAAGAAGGAGGTGAAGGAAAGGAAGGAAAGAAGGGACAATGGGAGAGAGGGAGGGAAGGAGAAAGAGACTAAGGGAGGTGAAGGAAAGGAAAGAAAGAAGGAAGGGACAATGGGAAAGAGGGAGGGAAGGAGGAAGAGACTAAGGGAGGTGAAGGAAAGGAAGAAAAGAAGGAAGGAAGGGACAATGGGAGAGGGAGGGAAGGAGGAAGAGACTAAGAGGGAGGTGAAGGAAAAGAAGAAAAGAAGGAAGGGACAAGGGGAGAGAAGGGAAGAAAGGAAGGCAGGCACCCACCCAAGTCCTATCCCAGAAACCCACAGATTCACCCCCACAGGCACTCTGCAACCTGAGTAATCAGCTGGCCATGCCCCCTGGCCATTGATCATGTGACCCTGGGACACTGTGAACGTCATAAGTATGAATCAGTTGTCAAGCTTCTGAATGTAAATCACATGACCCTGGGGATGCTGCAACAATCATAAGTGTGAAAAATGATCATAATTCGCTTTTTCAGTGCTCTTGTAACTTCAATCAGTCACTAAGCAAATTGTTGTAAGTCGAGGACTACCTATACCTTCCCATTTTTTCCTTTTTTTGGTCAAGTTTTTGATACCCCCCGGCCAGCTGGATGAGGGGGTTGGGGGTCACCACAACATGAGGAACTGTATTAAAGGGTCGCGGCATTAGGAAAGTTGAGAACCACTGGTTTAGAGTGAAGAATTTGTACAATGATGGTATTGAATGCCAAGTCTGCAAAAAGAACTTATAGATCCTTGGGGATTCAAGATGTTGCAAGATATAGAATAAAATAACAGAGTTGGAAGGGACCTTGGAGATCTTCTAGTCCCACCCTCTGCTTAGGCAGGAAACCCTATATCATTTCAGATAAATGGTTGTCCAATCTCTTCTTTAAAATGTCCAGTGTTAGAGCATTCACTAGATGCAAGTTGTTCCACTAATTAATTGTTCTAACTGTCAGGAAGCTTCTCCTTAGTTCTAGGTTGCTTCTCTCCTTGATTAGTTTCCATCCTTTGCTTCTTGCCCTGCTTCAGGTGCTTTGAAAAATAGCTTGACTCCCTCTTCTTTGTGTCAACCCCTGAGATATTGAAACACTGCTATCATGTCACCCATAGTCTTATTTTCATTAAACTAGACATACCCAATTCCAGCAACTGTTCTTTATATGTTTTAGCCTCCAGTCCCCTAATCATCTTTGTTGCTCTTCTCTGTACTCTTTCTAGAGTCTCAACGTCTTATTTTATATCGTGATGACTAAAACTGGATACAGTATTCCAAGTGTGGCCTTACCAAGGCATTATATAGCGGTAGTAATACCTTACATGATCTTGGTTCTATCCCTCTGCTAATGCGGCTTAAACTGTGTATTCCCCAAGGGCTAAAACCTAGGAAATCAGCTGCAACAACTTGACATTTAGCTATTGTAATAAATTCCAGGGAAGCTTGAACTACATTTTTTTTGTGAAAAAGACACAGCTTATGTTGAATAAGATATTGTGTAGTGCCATATTGGCAGCAACACCTGCTGATCTATTTGCTCAGTAGGCAAACCTCAAGGGATCTAAGAGTGGATCCATGATGATTTTCAGATGGGCCAGCACTAACCTCTCAAAGGTCTTCATATCTACAATGTTGGAGCAACTAGTCTGTAGTCATTCAGCTCCTTGATGGAGGGTTTCTTGGGAACTGGGATGTTAGTAGAGTAGTTGATGCAAGAAGGGACATAACACATCTCCAGTGATTTATTTATTTTTATTTATTTATTTATTAATCAAATTTCTATACCGCCCCTCTCCCAAAGGACTTGGGGCAGTGTACAGCCTAAAATTTAAAAAACATATAAATATACAAAATTTAAAATAATTAAAAATAAATTAAATAATTTGGCCGAAATCCCCATTTAAAACCCAAAACATACAAAGCTAAAATCTTAAAACATACTCAGTCCCCCTAAAACATTTTGACCCTATTGGAACCGAAGCTTCTATGCCAGGCCGGCCTGTCGAAAAAGGAATGTTTTTAGTTCCCGACGGAAGGTGCGTAAATCTGTTATTATACGGAGTTTGGGGGGGAGCTCGTTCCATAACGTGGGAGCTCCCACAGAGAAGGCTCTCCCCCTGGGGGTCGCCAGCCGGCACTCTCTGGCCGACGGCTCCCTGAGGAGGCCCTCTCTGTGGGAGCGTTCCGGACGGCGGGAGGTATTTGCTGGCAGTAGACGGTCCTGTAAATATCCGGGTCCGATGCCATGGAGGGCTTTAAAAGTGGTCACTAACACCTTGAACCGCACCCGAAAGACCACCGGCAACCAGTGCAACTCACGCAGGAGCGGTGTTACATGGGAGCGCCACGATGCTCCCATCACTACCCGCGCGGCCGCATTCTGGGGAAGTTGGAGCTTCCGGATGCACCTCAAGGGGAGCCCCATGTAGAGAGCATTACAGTAGTACAGCCTGGAGGTCACGAGGGCATGAGTGACTGTGCGTAGCGAGTCCCGGTCTAGGAAGGGACGCAACTGGCGCACCAGGCGAACCTGGTAGAACATCCTCCCGGCCACGGCCGTCAGATGGTCCTCTAAGGACAGCCATGAGTCCAGGAGGATTCCCAAATTGCGAACCCTTCCTGTGGGAGCCACTGTTTCACCCCCAATACACAGCGATGGAATCAGCTGGCTGTACCGGGACGACGGTAACCACAGCCACTCGGTCTTGGAGGGGTTGAGCTTGAGTCCGTTTCTCCCCATCCATACCCGCACGGCCTCCAGGCACTGGGTCAGCACGGCAAGGGCATCGTTGGGGTGGTTTGGCGTGGAAATGTACAGCTGGGTATCATCAGCGTACTGGTGGTACTCCACGCCAAAACCACGGATGATCTCACCCAGCGGCTTTACATAAATGTTGAACAGTAGAGGCGAGAGGACCGACCCCTGAGGTACCCCACATACGAGGGGTCTCGGGGTCGACCTCTGGCCCCCTGTCAACACAGATTGCATCCGGCCAGAGAGGAAGGAGGAGAACCACTGCAAGACAGTGCCTCCTATGCCCAGCCCCTCCAACCGTTGCAGCATGATACCATGATCGATGGTATCAAAAGCCGCCGAGAGGTCCAATAGCACCAGAACAGAGGAGCAACCCCTGTCTTGGGCCCGCCAGAGATCATCCACCAACGCGACCAATGCTGTTTCCGTGCTGTAGCCAGGCCTGGAGCCCGACTGGAACGGATCGAGATATGACGATTCCTCCAGGTGCTGCAGGAACTGTCGGGCAACCACACTCTCAACAACCTTCGCAAGAAAGCGAAGGTTGGAGACGGGACGGTAGTTTGATAAAACAGCTGGATCCAGGGCAGGCTTCTTGAGGAGGGGTCTCACCACTGCCTCTTTCAAGGCAGCGGGAAAGACACCCTCACTCAAGGAAGCGTTGATAATTGCTCGGAACCAGCCTCGTACCACCTCCCGGGAGGCCAGCGCCAACCAGGAGGGGCACGGGTCCAGTAAACATGTGGTCGCCCTAAGTCCCCCCAGCAACCTGTCCACGTCCTCGGGGGTCACGGGGTCAAACTCAACCCAGGTAACAGTCTCAAGACCAGCCTCCGCCTCTCCCATTGGACATACCCAGTTGAAGTCGAAGCCTTCCCGTATCTGAGCGATTTTATCATACAGATATTTTCCGAAATCCTCAGCTCTACCCTCTAAGGGGTCACCCCTCACCTCCTGATGAAGGAGGGAGCGGGTCACCCTAAACAGGGAGGCTGGGCGGTTATCTGATGACGCAATAAGAGCAGTGAGGTAGGAACACTTCTCTGCTCTTATCGCCATTAGGTAGGACCTAATATGGTCTCTTACCAATGTTCGGTCAGATTCGGCACGGCTCGATCTCCAACTGCTCTCTAGGCGTCTTTTCCGGCGTTTCATCTCTCTCAACCCCTCGTTATACCACGGGGCCGGTCGAGACCCACGCCGAATCAGAGGCCGCAAAGGCACAACTCGATCCAGGGCAACGGCAGCCGCCCTGTCCCAGGCCGCCACCAGCTCTCCAACCGAGTCGTGTGTCAGAACCTCAGGAATTGGCCCAAGCTCTGCCTGGAACAGCTCGGGTTCCATCAGCCGCCTGGGGCGGTACCATCTCACCGGTTCCGCCACCCTGCGGTGGGGTGCAACGGTCCGAAAGTCCAAGCATAGGAAAGAGTGATCAGACCATGACAGGGGTTCAATGACTATATCCCCTACACTCTGACCACTCAGCCACTGTCCAGAGACAAAAACCAGGTCAAGCATGTTCCCCCCTGTGTGTGTGGGGCCTTGAATTACCTGGGTCAGGTCCATGGCTGTCATGGAAGCCATGAACTCCCGAGCCTCCCCGGATACCCCGCCCCCGGACGGCAGGTTGAAGTCACCCATGACTATTAGCCTGGGGACCTCAACCACCACCGCGGCGACAACGCTCAGGAGCTCGGGCAGGGAGGTTGATACGTGGCAGGGCGCCAGGTACGTAATCAACACCGCCCTCGGACCCCCTAGGTCCCACTTCACCAGAAGGGATTCACAGCCTGCCGTCTGAGGAACAGTGACCTCCCTCGGCCTGAAACTTTCCCTAATCACAACCGCCACTCCCCCACCCCTGCCCTGAGCTCTCGGCTTGTGGAATGCAAGGAAACCCGGTGGGCACATTTCCACCAGAGGGACACCGCCCTATGGTCCCAACCAGGTCTCCATTATACCCGCCAGGTCTGCTCCCCCCTCTGAGATTAAATCTTGAATGAGGGGGGCCTTATTTACCACAGACCTGGCATTGCACAGCATCAGCCTACAGCCAGGGCCCTGTGGTTCTGAACAACCCCGAGAACAGGTTGAGCCTTGGGGGTCGGAGCGCACGACCGCTCATAAGCAGCGGGTGCGCGCTCCCTTATTATGATACGGCCCCCTGCTCCCACCATACCTGCCCCTCCCGCTAACGGTACTTATTGGAACTGAGTTAGTCTTAATCAACCCCCCGTCCGCACCCTCAGGACTCCGTCCCCTTCCGTCGCCTGGCCTGTCTTCTTGTTCCCTTCTGACAATTTCTTCCCCTGCCCTAAACACCCCTTCCCCACCCCTCCCCACCCTTAAAACTTTGACTAAGTACCTATTTAAAAAACCCCAAAGCCCCTTTTTTGATGCATGCCATCTCTCAGGACTCCAAAGTCCATCCTCAAGATGGGCCCTTGATAGAACAGAGGGCCATAATTGCGAGAGGGGGGAGTCTCGCAATGCAAGAAGCGTCCACTTTGAGTAAGCAGCCAGTCAAGTAAGATGAATCGATAGGGTCCGGCAAGAAACCAGGCAGTCAAGTCTGAATTAGGGTCCAAGTACCAAGTTTCTATCAGGGTGATGGTAAAAATAATAATAATAATAACAATAATGAAGGTAGATTTTGAGTGGTCCGAGCAGGAAAAGCCCCTATGTTGTTCCATCCTGCTTCGTTTAATCCACTATCCACAGATTTGCATATGTGCTGCCAGGGGCAAGGACCAGGTCTCTGAAAAGGGGTCCATAAGGGCAGCACCAGAGTCATAATCCGGGATTCTTTCTTCAGGGCTGTCTTACTGCCCCTCCTGATAGTGCTCAGTTCAACTTTCAGATTTATTAAAGATGAAGGTGAAGATGAGGGCCAGTTGTACACCACAGTTTTTCAGACAAGAAGGAGTTTCTCCATCTGAGCCTGGTACTTTTCTAATCTTTTGTGTATGAAATAGACCTCTCACATCTTTTTCTAAGAATATTGGGGAGGGTAGTGGGTTGAAGATAGGTAGGAGATTTACCTATTGTTGGTGTATCTGAGATGGAGAAGGTAGTAATAGTTGAAAGTGATCTCCTCTCAAACCTACAGTAAAACACATTCAGGTCATCTGCCAGTTGATGATTTTCTTCAGAAGGACGGGAGGTAGCCAAATTGCTAAAAAACAATGAGGAAAGTCATGTACAGAAGAATATATGTGGAAGGTTTTCATTATGAAATGAAAGAAATAGCTAATCTGAATCACTTTCAGAAGCAACTTACATCTTCTTCTGTGCCTAAACCAGGGATGTGATGAGTTACGTAGTTTAGCCACTTCAGATACTGTTCTTAGTATCCCATCACTCCTTCACATACCCAACTATCTCCCTACCACAACAATAATCCTGCCTACACTGATTTTTCTTCCAAAAATTCCCAGCTATCCCCCTGCCACACTCCCTTCCATCCCTTTCAGTTTCCTTTCATCAGCCCGACCTCACCCTTGTGGGTCATGTCAATTTACCTACAGTATATTAACCTTCACTACACTTAACACTGATTTTAATTCCTGATGTTTTCCATACTGCCCTTTGGACTTCTAGTTTTCTAGTTTGGCTTTCCCCAAATGCAAGGATCCTTATCACATCACCTTTTAGCCTATCCAGATGCTTTCAGCCATTCTGTAGCAGCCAATGAGAGTGCTTCATTTTAATAAGTATTATGTGGTAAGAGAAATGGTCAAATTAACTTCATCCAGTTCTTGCTTTGTCTTCACAATATTTATCAGGTTCTGCCCTCTGTGTTTTTGCTTTGTTCCTGGTAAGAGAACTGGAAGATAATTTGCATGCAAATAGAGGAAGATTCAATTTATATTACAAAATAAAAGATTATGAAATCATAAATATTACCCATAGGGAGCTACACTTTCCTAAAATTATGGTAAATACATTGTAAACTTGTTATAATGTGGCTTAAAGCCAAATGGTAGAATATATCACTAGTTTTGATGGAAATATCCAATTAGGCAGTCATTTTGGTGGAAAGTTTTTAAAACTAGAAAATAATCCAATACACTTATCTAATGAACCCTGTTATGCATAAAATATAATAATGTAATATAAAAAATCTATTCAATTCCTGTAAATGTGTTTGTCACAAACCACTGAAAAATTAAAAAAAAAATTGTGTCAGAATACATGTATACAAATCTGGTAGTCATTTAGTAACTATATTATCACTATTTTCCAACTGTTATATCTTTTTTAGTTATGAAATTTGAAATTCAAAATTGAATATGAACATTTAAAATGTTTCTATTTTTCTTTCAAAACAAACATCTCCTTTGTTTTTTTCCATATGGTTTAATCTACACTTTTATTATTTTTTAGATTTTTTTTAGGTTGCTTTTCTTTCAGTAAAAAAGCAAAAAGAATGGAATTCAGTTCCCTTTTATTATCTTAGCTAATTTAGATTTATAAGCACAAATGAATAGATTTTTAAGAAAAAAATGTAAAATCTTGGCAGTTGGGGAATTTGCTAGGGGTAACACATAGATACTGCTGTATATGATAAATCAAAGGATAATTTAGGAGAAATTGTGCCTTTTTATGTGTACAATAAACTAGGCCACATTTTAATGTTTCTCTGAGTATACAGTTTTTAGAATAATTTGAATGCTTGAATGCATTTCAACTAGAATGAAAAATGGGTATCAAAATAACTTTTATTATAGCATTAATCAATTTCTGGAATATGTTGGTTATATGTTTTACTTATGCTATTCAGCTGTATTTTATTTTCTTATTACAACTTTGCAACAATATAGTATGCAACGAGAGATTTTTTTAAAAACATCGGTTTTCTCAACTAATGCCATTATTTTTATTATTACAGTTTACTAGAATGGTTGGTTACACAGTAAGCCAGATATTTAGACTGGATTTGGCATTTTTGTTCACTTATAGAATTCTTCCCAAGGAGCTGGGATAGGCAGATGTGGATGTTTGGTGGTGTTATAGATATATTGTACAGCTTACATATAGCAGGATATAAGCTGTTCCAAATAAAGCTGCCTTTTGGAAATGAAAATACACTGGTTTGGTTTTAATTTTTAATCATTCAGTGCATTCTTCTTTTAGTTTCTTTTTGTTGACAGGTAAATCAATGGTGGAAAATTCTATCTATTTAAATAAAAAATCTGGTATAACAAAATAATCGCTGCAATATACGATCACTCTTAGATCATAATAAGCACTGCCATTAAAATTAATCCCATTACCGACTTTCGCTTTTACAATCAGCAGGTGATAATCATACATTCTAAACCTGACATGATATAGCTATCACTGTAAGACACTTCTAATCATTATGTGAATGAACACTTGGAACATTTAATCAGGTAGCTGCGTATAATTGCCATCTGACTAGACATACAATTAAACTCCACACTTGAAGGGGAAACTTTTTTAAAAGTTTATTTTTAGAAATGCAAATGGATGTAAGATAAATATTAGTAGGCCTTAAGTGTCAGCCTATTTTCATGCCACTCAGTTAGTCCTCAATATATGACTACAATTTGGACCACAATTTATATTGCTGAGGAAAAGAATTGTTAAATGAGTCATGACTGATTTTACAACTTTTTGCCACAGTTGTTAAACAAATCACTGCAGTTGTTATGTGAACCACATAGATGTTAAGTGAATCTGGTTTCCTCCATTGACTTTGCTTGTCACAAGCTGGCCAGAAAAGTTGCAAATTATGACAACATGACCCCGGGATGCTACAATTGTCATAAATTGGTTGCTAAATGCCTGAATTTTGGTCATATGACTGTGGGGATGCTACAATGGTCATAAGTGCAAGGACTGGTCATAAGTCACTTTTTCAGTATCACTGTAACTTTAAACAGTTGCTAAATGAATAGATGCAAGTTGAGGACTATCTATACAACAAACTGATTTTAATACATTAGTTTTCAAGCTCTGCTTCCTGTTTACTAGATATTTGGATTTGGAGGGAAACCAAACTACCCGTCCCATTATATCAGAGATATTATTATTATTATTTATTATTATTTATTTGACTTATATGCCGCCCTTCTCCCTAGACTTAGGGCGGCTCACAGCAAAATATAATATTTCTGGCTAAGGACTTGATTGCCCTTTGAATGGACTGTTGGTGACAGTACCTCAGAAAATAGATAAGGCAAAGATACAAAAAATGGATAGGGAAAGTCCTCAAAATTTTACATTATTTTCATCTATGTGAAATTAATTATATAAACTAAGATGGTTCTATATTCTACCTTCTTTAAAAATTACAACTTACTGGGAACTTTTGGAGACCCAAAGATAGCTTTACACAAGGAAAGTGGACTTCCTTGTTTTTCTTTGAAAACATTTCACTTTTCAACCAAGAAGCTTCTTTAGCTCTGACTGGATGGTGGGGAATGGAAGGGTTTATACTCCTTGCAGCCAGTTGGACATTTGTATTCCTTTAGAGAGTCATTGAGACCACCTGGAGGTTTATCTTTGTCATCACCTGAGTAGTGCAAATGGGTGTAGAGCCTGCCTGAAACTGTTGAAAGGACTGTGCTGTAGACTGGAGATAGATGATATCGTATCCCTCCCACATTGTTGAGAGACAGTTGTTTAATTTTTATATAGATGGTCTCTTTGACCTTCTTTCAAACCAGCAGTCCTCTCTATCAAAAATGTGGACCTTGTTGTCTTTTAAATGCAGATGGACTGCTGAATCTTGCCCTGATGGGTTTGTTCTCCTAAGTTGTGCCATACATTTATGAAGTGGTTATTCTGTTTCCCCAATGTACAGATCTGCACATGGCTCACTGCATTGTACTACACATACCACGTTGCTCAGTTTGTGTCTGGGTGTTTTATCCTTGGGATGGACAAGTTTCTGTCTTAGTGTTCTTGGATTTGAAGTATACACATATGTTGTGTTGACTGAAGATTTTACTGAACTTTTCTGATATTTCTGCAACATATGGAATGATCATGTTGCTTCATTTATGGTTTTCTTCTTTGTCTGTTATGGAGGAACTCCTGTTGAGTCTTTTTGGGGGGATTTTTTTGAGATAGCCACAAATTCTGAGGGCTTCCTGGGTATGTTTTAGTTCTTTTTCTTTTCCATCTTTGCTGCTAGGCAGGCCTTCAGCTCAGTGGTGTAGGGTTCTGATAACTCCCATTTTATGCTCCAATCGGTGGTGAGAATCAAAATGTAAATATTGATCTGTGTGGGGGAGTTTTCTGTAAACTTCAGTGTTAAGGCTTCTGTCTTCCTTAATGTGTACTACACAATCAAGGAAGGCTAGACTATTTTCCTTAACATCTTCTTATATGAATTTGATGTATCTGTCCACTGAGTTGATATATTTGGTGAATGCTTCCAATTCCTGTATTTTGATCTTGACCCAAGTATTGTCTACCTACATATATCAGTGAATGGATGAAATTCCTCTGAGGGAATTTAGGGCTTTGGTTTCTACCTATTCCATATACAGATTGACCAAAATGGGGAAACCAGGTGAATCCATGGAGCAGCTGTGTTTTGTTTTGTTTTTGTAGAAACCATCATTATATTTAAAATAGGTAGTGGCCAGGCAGAGGTACAGCATGGTATATATGTGGTCTCAACGACTCTCTAAAACAGGGGTTCTCAACCTTGGCAACTTTAAGACTTGTGGACTTCAACTCCCAGAATTCCTCAGCCAGCAAAGCTGGCTGAGGAATTCTGGGAGTTGAAGTCCACAAGTCTTAAAGTTGCCAAGGTTGAGAACCCCTGCTCTAAAAGAATGGAAAAGACCAGATATCTGCAAGGAGTATAAATCCTTCTATTCTCCACCATCCAGTCAGAGCTGAAGAAGCTTCTTGGATGAGAAATGAACGTCTTCAAAGAAAAACAAGAAAGTCCAGTTGCCTCATGAAAAAGCATCTTTGAGACTATTATGACCTGGAAAACTGAGACTCTCCATAGACAACTTTTTGAGAATTTTAAATAAATTTCCTGTAGCTGGAAATGAACTTAAGCCTCTATTCAGATATTCTTCTATTACCATTAGTATTTCATGTTACCCAAGTGTTAATTCAAGGCTAAGTTTATATATCTCTCTCCATCACAAAATTCTAGTCATGATTTCCAATAAATTTAAAAAAAGACCTAAACTGTAATCAAGTTAATTTAAAAAAAATATTTACGAATGGTTTTTCATAGCTCCACTAAATGCAGTATACACCATAATTATGTCATACAAAATACTGAAAAAACAATGGTTGCAATTCTTTTTTTTTTAATTTCATCAGAGAAGCACAGCCTATCCCAACAGTACTGAAGCTACCTTCAGCTAAGGCTCATGCACGAGTATGTTTTGGTGCCTGGCTCGGAACTTGCACTTTGTTTAGTTTTCTTGAAAGGGTCCAATCTAAATTCCTAAAGGCTGCTACATTCAAGGTAGTATTAAAGAAAAAGGCAAGGCTATTTAATGTCAAAACAGGTGCATAGATCTGTATCATAGTACATTGGTTGATATTACTGTCTGGATTCTTCTTTATAAGGGACAATTACAAATGAATACAGTTTATCGGAGTTTAATTTATTTGATTTATTTTTATCTCACCTTTATTATTATTTTTTTAAAAAAACCATGAGGCAGCAAAAATACCTACGACAACTTCCTCCTCCTATTTTCTCCCACACTACCTTTTGAGGTGAGTTGGGTTGAGTCAGAGTGACAGGCCCAGGGTTGAGGACAATCTTACAAAAATATAAGATTTTTGTAAGAGCTTTTCCTGGGTGGCGTTCCAATCATGGGTTATGAGCATGCACTTAATAAAGGCAAATAATGTATCAAAGACTTGGTAGTCCAACAGGACCAGTCTGCTCTATCTGACTTCTCAGCAGTCAGGCCCCTTTTTTACAAACTAGTTAATCAAAACACATAACTGTTTCCAAATTCTGAAGAGCACTAATGCTAGCAGACTTCAACACTCTCTCCATACAGGTTTTGAAGGCTCGATACAAAAATATCCTTTATGAGCTAAGACTGTACCCTGTGGACAAGGGGCTGTGGAGACTACATCTCATGTCCTGCTGTACTATACCCTCTAAAACAGTGGTTCTCAACCTTGGGGTCACGACCCCATTTGGGGTCGCGAGACCATTTCGCGGGGGTCGCCGGGCACTGCCGGCCGCCATTTTGTTTTTTTTATTTTTATTTTTTTAATTTTTTTTATTTTTTTTGACGCGCACGTGCCGCGCGCACTCAGATCCGCCCATCGCGGGCCGCCATTTTGTTTTTTTTATTTTTTTTTATTTTTAAAAAAAAAAAATTAAAAAAACAAAATGGCGGCCCGCGACGGGCGGATGCGCACATGCGTGGTGCGTGCGACGGGCCGATCCGCGCATGTGCAGATCCGCCCGTCGTGGCCGCCATTTTTTTAAATTTTTAAAAAAAAATGTAAAAAAATTTTTTTGCGCGTGCACGCACACGCGCGCGCCCCCGGGTCAGGGTCGCGGCGCGCATGGGCGGGGCAAGTGGGGTCTCAACCTCAGAAAGGTTGAGAACCACTGCTCTAAAAGGACTCAAGAACCCACCTTATAACTCCTTACCTGATAAGAAACTCTGATTTTTTTATGTACAATTGTTATTATCAGATAAGTATGATTCCATCTCTTTGAATAAAGCTAAATTTTGTTATGCTACCTGTATTACCTGTACACTTAGATAGATTTTTATTATCCAGTGATAATACACCAACAATTGTAATATTTCATCCTGTTTTGTTTTTACTTTATTTTTGTTTTTAATATGTTTGTTTGTAATTTTGGTCAATGACCGTAATAAAAATTCTCATTTATATAAGGACAATTGGAGTTGTACAAATGAGTGCCAATGTATCATCTGCTTGCCAGCATTTCAAAAGAGCCATATTTTATGCAGGCCTCACATAGCAAATTCAGGAAAAGACAAAACTGTTTTAAAAAGAAGCAGTGAGGTGTTAGGTTCCTGTATAGCAGTGATTTTTCTAAACTTTTCCAGCCCTGGAAATACAGCAATGCCAATAATAAGTTTAAGTTGTAAAAGATATTATATTTCTTGCTTAGGTTTCCCTTTTTCTCTGCATCTGTGTCTATCTCTATCTTTATCCAATCAGTAGCAAATGGCTATTAAACTGGATCAGATTTTCCATGAATTCATGTAAGCTTTGGCATCAAGGCATATGATCATGTTTGAGTTGTTCCAAAATTTGACTGTCACAGGCAAAGCCTAACACATTTGGAAGTTTTTGACCCCCCCACTTGAATGCAGCAGATACTAATCAGAGCTGACTTCAAAAACTGGGCTAGTCAGGAGTAATAATCTTCTCCTCAGTAGATTGCTTCAATGTCTCTTCCAAGAAATCTGGTAGCCCTTCATCTCTCTGCTCTTTTGCTTTTAATGTGGTGGCATTAACACATTTGCCACATTTCTGTATCTGGACAAAATCATAGTTGGAGAGTTGAAGCAAAAGAAGATGGTTCCATCAAAAACTTCACTGCATGATTTTTACCGTGTTTCCCCAAAAATAAGACCTATCCAAAAGTAAGCCATGTGCCTAATATAAGCCCAGCCCCAAATAAGCCCTAGTTTTGGGGTGAGGGCTGGAGCTGCCCCCATGCGCCTGCTTCCCTGCTGTAGCCTCTTGCTAGCAGTTCAGCAGTTCGATTCTCACTGGCTCAAGATTGACTCAGCCTTCCATCCTTCTGAGGTCAGTAAAATGAGGACCCAGATTGTTGGGGGCAACATGCTGACTCTGTAAACCACTTAGAGACAGTTGTAAAGCACTGTGAAATGGAATACAGGTCTAAGTGCTATTGTCATTAAATAATTATAGTTTTAGGAATACATTATTAAACTTATTTTAATGCCTTTATTAGGATAAATCCTTCCCCGTTCCAATGTTTAAAAAATGTCTTTTACTCCTTATGCTCCTTTTTTTCATCCAAAAGTAAGAAAAAAAACTGATCATGAATTTCTTTTGTAGTTAAATCATATTATCTACAAATAGTCACACAGATTACACATAACTTTTATATGTGATACAGATTAGTGTTTATTTTTCCACAGGATTCCATTGTACATTTTAGGTCTGAAATGGTTTGAAGCCAGAAAACATTAAAGACATTTTGACCTGTGCATCTCCAGCATCAGAGGTAGGAAACATGATTTCAAAAGCCAAAGCTTTCTCTTTAGTGGCACCAATTTACTACACCTTCTTTCTTCTTAAATGTGCTTTCTTAAAAATCTTTCAGGAAGTAAATAGGTGGTCACTTTGCTGTCTGCCATGTATTTTTAAGATGGCAAGTCATTATTTGCTCATGTCCTTAAGAAGTGGTGGCACTTGGTTGTGGACATTTTCTTATGACTTTTTTCTTTCTGATCTTTTTTTTATCTGTGAGCTGCCATGTGGATCAGTTTTTGATAGAAAAGCTGAAAGTGTTTAAGCAATTTTAGATTAAATAAATTGAATTTATTTATTAAGCAGAGAGGTATCAGCTTTCATTGAAATCTAATGTCACTGAAGGTTTTCTCTATCTTTTGGGTGCCCTAAAGCATTCTAATGATTTTACAAAACAGAAATGTATAAAACGCCTACGGCAACTAGTGGAAACAAGAACCTATGAAAATTATTCAAAAGAAGCAAGGACAGAAAAAGAAGCAATTTGGGTTTACTATTAGTCTGAAGTCCCATTAATTATTTCTGGTTTCTTCAGAAACACATAAAGGGCAATAGTTTAACATATAGCATCACTAATAAGGAAATCAAATCTTCCAAAGTAATTATTTTTATGTGTAGAAATAAAAACTTCTGAAATTCTTTTTAAAGTAATTCACCTTCTCAGCCAAGGTTCATTTTTTTCTCCATGAAAGAGAGGTCAGTCAAGGACTGGGATTTTGATATCCTGAATAGTCATAACAATAACGGTATTGATTATCCTAAGCGTTCCACTTGTCACTGTGCATGTTAATGGCTGCTACAAATTGTGATGCCTTTGATATATCTCTTTCAGCTTCCTGGAATGAAATGTTTTAAATAGCTTTTTCAAGAATCAATACTCTTGTGTAAGAAGAGAGGGTTGTACAAAATTATTTAGTGACTATCATAAAAGAAAAAGTCTTCCTTTTCCCACTGAATAAGACTATGACCAAAGCTGTCCATGCAATGTAATAGGATGAAGTGATCTACCTCAGGCAGAATCATGGCAAAATGACACCAAATAAAGCTACATATTGGTGTCTAATAATAATAATAATAATAGTAATAATAACAATAACAACAACAACAACAACAACAATAATAATAATAATAATAATAATAATAATAATAATAATAATAATAATAATAATAATAATAATAATAATAAAGTTGGAAGGGACCTTGGAGGTCATCTAGTCCAACCCCCTGCTCAGGCAGGAAACCCTATACCATTTCAGACAAAGGGCTGTCCAGTCTCTTCGTAAAAACCTCCAGTGCTGGAGCATTCACCGCTTCTGGAGGCAGGTTGTTCCACTGGTTAATTGTTCTAACTGTCAGGAAGTTTCTCCTTAGTTCTAGGTTGCTTCTCTCCTTGATCAGTTTCCACCCGTTGCTTCATGTCCTGCCTTCAGGCACTTTGGAGAATAGCTTGACTCCCTCTTCTTTGTGGCAGCCCCTGAGATATTGGAACACTGCTATCATGTCCCCCCTCGTTCTTCTCTTTATTAAACTAGACATACCCAATTCCAGCAGCCTTTCCTTATATGCTTTAGCCTCCAGTCCCCTAATCATCTTTGTTGCTCTTCTCTGTACTCTTTCTAGAGTCTCAGCATCTTTTTTACATCGTGGTGACCAAAACTGGATGCAGTATTCCAAGTGTGGCCTTACCTAGGCATTGTAAAGTGGTATTAATACTTCACATGATCTTGATTCTATCTCTCTGTTAATGCAGCCTAGCACTGTGTTGGCTTTTTTGGCAGCTGCAGCATACTGCTGGCTCATATTTAAATGATTGTCCACTAGGACTCCGAGGTCCCTCTCACAGTTACTACTATTGAGCAAGGTACCACCTATACTATAGCTGTATATTTGGTTTTTCTTGCCTAAATGTAGAACCTTACTTTTTTCACCATTGAATTTCATTTTGTTAGATAGCGCCCAGTGTTCAAGTCTGTCCAGATCCTCCTGTCTCTTAAGCCTGTCTTCTGGAGTGTTGGCTATTCCTGCCAGCTTGGTGTCATCTACAAATTTAATGATTTCCCCATCTATCCCCTTGTCCAAATTGTTGATGAAAATGTTGAAGAGCACTGGGCCCAGAACAGAGCCCTGGGGCACCCCACTACACACTTCCCCCATGTAGATGCGGTTCCATTGAGGACCACACGCTGAGTACGACTGGTCAGCCAGCTACGGATCCAACTGGTGGTGATGCTGTTTTTGACAAGGGTTTTTGAAGAGAAAATTCAGTAGGTTGGGCACTGATCATTTTCATTCAATTTCACTTCTGTTTACCCTGAAATAATGTAAAATCAAACTAGAATAATATGTATTGGCTTTCAACTAAAATTCCAGTTGTAATTCAGAGAGTAAAAAACAGGAAGGGCACCTTCACTTGCTGAATTTCTACCACTGTCTGTTTTGGAAGAAAAGTATCTAGCAGGTAGAGTATTGCCTCTTAGCCAGTAGTGCAATTCTCCATCTTCCTCTGTTCATCCAATATATGATCAGGTGACGATGCAAACAATACCTAATCATATGCTATCACAATAAAATATGTAAGGGTCAGTCATTCTGTGGGGGGAAAACAGGTTTTTCCTTTTCAAGAAAGACATTTCATGGGGTTGTTGAAAAACATTTTCAAGAAATTGTGTTTAAACTACTAGACAGTGGTGGCTATGCAAGAGATGGAGATGATGGAGATGGAGATGGAGAGAGGGTGGGGCTATCAGCTGAGGAGGAATGGAAGGGTTTATTTGAAGAATCCAGTTCAGTTCAGCATGTACTGATTTCAGACCTTATCAGTATTAAATTCCTTTCATCAAGTTTCAAGCTATGTTTGTGAATTAACATAAACTCTGCATGAAATTCTAGAAAGACAAAGAGAAGTTCACAAACCGCTTCAAGGTTGCCTTCTGATTTTGTGCCTTTTCATTTTAAATACTTTTATAGCAGCTTCAAGCTCTTCAAAAAAGCAGGTGCTGCCATCCATGTGACAGCAGAACTGTAAATCTTCCAGAGAGGAATGATTAGAGAGTTCATGACTTACCATAGGAACTTTGGGAAACATGTCATGTCATAATATTGTCCACTCCCATTGATATTCATGTGGTACCTAAATTCCTTTAAAATAATTAGGGGAGAGGGAAAGGATTAATAAAAGGAACAATATAATTGTGCAAGGTCACCTATGGAAAACCTTATTGGATTTGGCAGGAATATAAATCTTGGAATTGTGCACCCTCAAGTAAACTCAATCCTCAAATAAAAACTCACCTGATGAGTTAACTTCCAAATGAAAATTCCAGATTTCTCTACAGTTCTAATACCAGCAAGAATCAGATTAGATACATGATCTGAACTAAGCACCTCTCTGTGTGATGGCAGAATATGTCTGTCATTTTTTATTATATTGATCATACCTTAAATGACTGGATACATTGAGAATTATACATTAAGTTTCTGACTTAATAATAGTTTTGCTGATGGCTCAGCAACTGTCTTGGAAGACAAATATACACACTGATCAGAGACTAAAAATCAACTAAAACAATTACAGGATGGAATGGTAGATACCTCTATTGATTGTTTTAGAAGGAAAATGCTATTCCATCAAGAAGAAATGGCAAATTATTTGGTCTAGTCATCAGTTTTTCACATGGAAAGTAGGTTTGTAGAAAGCAGCAAATAGGAAATTGTTTCAAAGGAAACACCAAAAATCAAAGGGGGCTGGGGGTGGAGAGGGTGGAGAGGGAGGGGGAATTGAGAGAGGGAGAACATGTGAAAACTTTGCATCCAGATCTTTGTGGAAATTATATTTTAGATCAATTATTCAGATAAATTGTGGAAATATTTCAAAGTACCAAGAATAAAATGGATACAACAGGCAGAATTGGTTTTATTCATGGAATATTAATAAAAATGATTTAATAGCAATCTTTGCGAGAATAAATAATATACTTTTAATTTTAAATTTGTAAAAAACATTGCTAGTCCCACTGCATTATTGGACTGAGGCATTTTCCAAATAGTGCCTTGGTTTTATATAAAATCAGATCTTAAAATATGTGGAGTCTTGATAACTCCAAGAATTTTGAGTTTCTATTCCAAGGCTTAGACAAAATGTTAGCAAGAGTACTTTATTAATACATTTAATATATATGACTTCTATCCCTACCTTAGACATAAAAGCCAGCTGAGTGACTTTGAGACAGCTTCGCAGTACAACCCACCTGACGGGATTGTTCTTCTTCTAAATATGAGGAGCAAGGAGTATTCGACACGTTTATTTTTTATAGTTAAAAAAGTTAAAAGATGGGATTGAAAATTAATAAAATTAAGTAAATAAAATATATTGATTTTAAGAATTCCTTGTATTTCACAGTAACTTCTACATTACACAATTTCATCACACTCATCAGGTTTTATCTTGATATAATTTCACTTGCTATCTTTTGTGGAAGGTCAGAAAAATGCTGAAAATGATAATTCCTAAAATTTCTCCTTTAGTTGGACCAAAATTGGGAATATTGCTGAATCAATATCCATTCGGGCTGAATTTGTAGTTGAGCAGCATCTGAAGAGATGTAGATTTCCCAACCCTACATTAGACAATGGAAACCGGTTGTAAACAATTGTGGCAGCTATGAATCTGTTTGTGTAACATCCAGTTTAGCCTTGATTTATTTTAGCACAAGGGTACATGGATTTCTAACTGAATTGCCAATATTGTTCAGCTGTTCATTAAATGTTTGCTGTGATTATTAATTAGCTTGTTAATTGGGGGGAATGGGCACACTTCTGTACCCGCAGGCGGTGCTTTTTCCAATTAAAAATAAGCATTTAATCTCTCTACCACTAGTTTATGAGGCAGTTTATTGTTAAAATGGAAGTGGTGCCAGGATGATAGAATTACAACATTTGCAGGAAAGCCAAAAGCTAGCCTGAAGCAATCCTCTGGACTTGTCTTTTTACTGTACAAAGTCATTTCCCACAAAGTGACCTAGAGTATCAAATGTGCCAAAATGGATCTTAACTTAGGGATCAAAAACATTTTTTTTCCTTCAACAGTACTTCAAGCCCCTAAATAGATACACTTCCAGCATCAAATAGAAAGGATTCATTAGGCAGCTTTGCTTTACTAGCAACATGATTGACAGCCTCTGAAGCTCCACAAAGCTTTATTGCTTGCAGTTCTTGAAGTTGGGGAGGGGGCTGGGAACCCCAAAGCAACTGTTAAAAAAGAAAGAAAAACCCTGCCAGATTTAGCACACTGAAATAAAACTCTGAACAGACAGAAAAATGGAGGATTCCACCACCCCCTCCATGACAGCAGATATTGTGTGGGAAAATAATCTGCTTAACTCAATGTGGAATTAAGGAGTTTCTGTTTATTCTATGATAGTCAGCACATCTTTGAAAACCATGCCTCTGAGAAAAGTAATGAAGGAGAGCAGATTTTCCCAGCAGGAACAGACGGAGGAATGAGAAATTGGTTCTTATTTTGAAGGAAACTATTTAAATGGGTTTTCTTGTTGTATCTTAGTATTCAGGAGCTTTGATGTGGGTGATTTATAGGATTGCCCAATCCTATTTTACAGTATTTGCCTTCTTGCACCCACATCCAAAATAGAAGTAAAAGAATCAACCCAAATATGGAATAATTTAGGACACATTTTCTACACATTCTGTTTCTCCAGAGTTTCTTCATCCTTTTCTAGGTGCCCCTTCTTTCCAATGAAGTTGTAAGTTGTGTTGTTTTTTGCCCCTCACTGGACCATGAAGGCAAAAGGCAGACTTTATCAGACATTCTTGAGTCATTCTATAGCAGGAAGGCAATGATAAAAACAGTTTGGCTGAAAAGTTAATCTGTGGCTTAAGGCCAGGGTAAACTACTTCTGTGGGAGCCCAAAGAAGACTTGCTACTTACCAGTCATCCAATTATGCCTACAGCAGATCTTTTATAGTTAATAAAGTTGTGACTTTTTAGCCAACAAGGCTTAACCTTTACTTTTTTTTTTTAGCTTGTGAAAATGCAGTGTGATCTACAGTGACAGAAAACCAGATAAGATATTTAATTTAAATGAGTTGATAAAAGAGCATGAAGACACTTCCATGCAGGAGGTCAAAAAAAAGCAAGAGAGCAGAAATGATTGAAGCAACCTCTGTGGTACATGTAAAAAAAAAAAAAAGAGGGGGAAAGGTCGTAGTTGAGACCTTGGTTGAATTTTCTTCTCTTTGAAAATTGCCTCAGATGTACTTGAAATATATATGGTAGTACCTCGATATTCAGCTGCTTCAAAACTCATCGAACTTGGTACTCAATGCATTCTGAAATGAAAATGTTGTCCTGGTATTTATTGTTTGTTTAGTACTTCATGGGCTATGATAGGTGGGGGATGACCACAGAAAATGGACAGGAAATTGGCCATGTTGGGAAAGTTGCTAACATAAGAAAAAAGTACAGACAGGAAGTTCTTCCAGGCTAAACCAAAGGGTCATGTGGTAAACCAAATGGTCATGGGTTTGTTTGTTTTTTGATACTCATCTTTTTTAGTGCTTGTTGCACAGGCACCCAGGGCACCGCCATCCCCACCACTCAGGGCGACTTTTGATAGAAGCCCATAGAAGTTCTGATTCTTTCTCAATCAAATCTGGACTCATCTCGATCGGCACAGAGATGACTACCCTGATGATATGGCCTGAGTGGATGTCATTGTGGCCAACCTTGAAGGGGAGGCAACAGAGTGGGTGATCATTCTCCATGATGAGGGTGCCCCTAAACTGGCAGATCCAGATGTGTTCCTCTGCAGACTCAAAGCCCTGTTTGCAGACCCTGCACAGATGCAATGAATGGAGCTGGAAGTCCAAAAGTTCAGGCAAGGGACTAGACCCATGGTTGAGTACATTCGAAACTTCAGGATGATTGTGGCTAAACTGAGGCATTGGCTGGAGCAGCTCTTGGCCCAATACTTTTGAGAAGGGCTGAGCCATAACATCTTCCACCTGTGTCTGGTCTGAGGAATCCCGAACTGACTTAGTGATTGTACCAACTAGTCACCACCATGGAGTTAGACCTGGTGGCATACAAGAGCAGTGGTGGTGTCAGTCCATGGCTAAAGAAGAGCCAGGAGATTTGTACCTTGGGGAGAAAGCAGCTGGCAACCATATCCATGGGTCCTGCCAGACCACCCGAATGTACACCCACCATGTGCTTTCAATGTGGTCAGGAAGGCCACCAAGCTGTCATGTGCCCAGCACCAACACCCCAGATGACTCCACTGACCCCCAACTCCTTTGAAGCCAAAGAAGCCATCTAAGAAGGGAAAGGAAAAATCCTGGTTGGCAACTCAGGTCATTGAGGACTCCTCTCCCGAAAGTGGGGGGGGATGGAATTCCGACCAAAGAGGAACTGCCAATAGTCCTTTATGACAGTGAGAGTGTGGGAGAGAACAATCCAATGGTGAGTGGACCCATCAACCACCTTGAGGTTAAAGTAAGCATCCAGGCACCCCGTTTGGGGGCTAGGGGAGCAGTGAAGGCCCTTGCAGACCCCGGTTGCTCTTGCTGCCTAATAAATCAGGCCATAGTGTGAAAGTTAGGGTTACACATGAGGAAGCTTAAGAAACCCATGAAAGTTGAACAAGTTGATGGATCACTGATAGGAAGCAGGACCGCCTCCCACCTAACTAAGCCAGTACAGCTAAAATTGGGGGAGCACTAAGAGACTATTTGTTTTATGATCACCCCAAGAATGGCAGAGGACATGATTCTGGGCCTGACTTGCTGGCTAAATGATCTACTGGGAGAGAGTCATTTTGAGGAGACGAACCCCTAGTCCCGCAGACAAAAGAGGGAAGCAGCCCAAGAAGGTAGGGAAGGCAAAGAGGCAGTCCATCCCGAAGGAGTACCAAGAGCTCATGGAGGCGTTCAGTGAAAAGGAATGTGATGTTCTGCCCCACAGACTGCACCATCGAGATCCTGCCTGGGGCAAAGTTTCCCAAGTCAAAAATGTATTCCATGACCCCAAAGGAGATAAAGGAACTGAGGGAGTACATTGACAAAGAACTTGGTGAGGGTTTTATTCAAGCCACAAAATCTCGAGTCGCAGCCCCAGTTCTCTTCAAGGAGAAGAAATATAGGTCACTTAGATTATGCATAGATTTTCATGGGATTAACAGGGTATGCATGGAAAATATATAAACCCCCCCTCCATGAAGGATATGCTGGACCACTTGACCAAATGAAAGATATTCACAAAGCTGGACCCGTGGGAGGTCCAAGTGAGAATTAAGGAGGGTGATGAGTGGAAGACTACCTTCAATTACCCCCTGGACGAATCAGCCTTTGAACTGGACAATGGAATGCCAAGCAGCATTCAAGAAATTGAAGGGGCTGTTAATTGCCAAACCCATGTTAAGACACCTAAACTGTGAAGTACCTTTTGTGATTCAGGCAGATGTCAGCGATGTGGCCATGTGAGCTGTCCTCCTCCAATGGAATGGCAAGGGAGATTTGCAGCCATGCGTGTACACATCCTGCAAATTGAATGAAACAAAACGGAGATGGGCAAAGTGGGAGAAAAAGGCTTTTGTAGTACAATGGGCATTGCTAACTTGGAGACAGTTCCTGGAATGGTGTAAAGTCCTCTTTGAACTTTGGACTGATAACAAAAACTTAGAGGCTTTGAAAAACCCCTGCAAGCTTTCCCCTAAACCAGGGGTCAACAACCTTAAACACTCAAAGAGCCACTTGGACCCGTTTCCCACAGAAAAGAAAACACTGGGAGCTGCAAAACTTGTGCATGCACGTGTGTGTGCCAGAGGGGAGGGCGTGAATGAAGAGTTTAATTAAAAAGAAATAGAGGCTGCTGTGCATGAGTTCTCTCTCTCTCTCTCTCTCTCTCTCTCTCTCTCTCTCTCTCTCTCTCTCTCTCTCTCTCTCTCTCTCTCTCTCTGTGTGTGTGTGTGTGTGTGTGTGTCCTCCCTCTCTCTCCCTCTTTTTTCTCTCTCTTCCTCTCTGTCTCTCTCTCTTTCTCCCTCTCTCTCTCTCTTTCTCTTTCTTTCCTCTCTCTCTCACCCTCTCTCTCTTTCCTCTCCCTTTCTCTCTTTTTCCTCTCCCCCTCTCTCTCTTTCCTCTTTCCCCCTCTCTCCCTCTCTCCGATCTTCTGCTCACCTGGCAAGCTGGCTTCACGCTGTTCTCCAACAAGCTGACACACATTCTTATTGAGCTGGCTCTCTCCTGCCCTTGATCTGCCAGTCCTCTTCCCCCACTCAATGTGTGTGTGTGTGTATGTGTGTGTGTGTGTGTGTGAGAGAGAGAGAGAGAGAGAGGGAGGGAGGGAGGGAGAGAGAGAGAGAGAGAGAGAGAGCGCTGCTGCTTTCTTCTGCTTCATGTGGAGACTCAGCAAAGGCAGGAGCCCCACCCAATAAGCTTGTCAGTTGGAGAACAACGTGAGGCCACTCTCTTTTTACACACACACACACACACACAGAGAGAGAGAGAGAGAGAGAGAGAGAGAGAGAGAGAGAGAGAGAGAGAGAGAGAGAGAAGGGAAGTACAAGTGCCTCTCTCTCTCTCTCTCTCTCTCTCTCTCTCTCTCTCTCTCTCTCTCTCTCTCTCTCTCAAAGTGGCGGAGGAGGACTGGGAGCTACAAGAGAAGGCTCAAAGAGCTATATCTGGCTTCAGAGCCGCGAGTTGCTGACCCTTGCTCTAAACAAATCAGATGGGTGCAGTACTTCAAAAGATTTGATTTTGAGCTTACATACATCCTGGTGGGGAGGGTAGCTTCCTAGCTGATGCCCTGTTCCTTATGCCTCAGTATAAAAGCACCTGGCAGGAGGTGGTGAGTTTGGTCATCCCCAAGAGACAGCAAGAGGCACAAGCAACAACTAGACAGCAAAAGAAAAAGAGAAGCTCATCCCCCCCACCAATGTGTTTGCCCATCAGCTGAAGCAAGAATTGTTGACCAACCCATGGTTCATAGCTCACCAGGCGGAATTGATTATGAAGGATGAATTGGCATGGAAGGGGGACAAGCTGTATGTCCCTGACTGACTGCAGTTGCAAGTCTTGCAACACAGCCATGATGCCAAACAGGCAGGCCACTTTGGCTTCCTGAAAACTGTACACCTGTCAATTCTGGTCACCGAAGATGAAGGAAATTGAGAGCTATGTGGGGAGTTGTGTGATCTGTACTGCCAGCAAAAGACTGCCAGGACTATTACAATGGGTAGCCAACCTGAGTAGACCTTGGGAGGAGATAGCCATTGACTTTATCATAGAGCTGTCAGAAAGTGGGGAAAGCATTGTGATTTGGACTGTGATAGATCTATTCTTACAGCAAGCCCATTTAATCTCTGTGCCAGTCTCCCCTCAGCCCAGAAGCTAGCAAATATGTTTTTGCAGCACATCTACTTACTGCACAGAGCACCCAAGTGAATTATTTCAGATTGGGGGGTCCAATTTATGGCCAAATTCTCGAGGGAGTTTGTGAGAATGATTGGATCCTCCCAAGGGCTCTTTTCTGCTTTCCATTCAAGTACCAATGGATCTGTGGAATGGGCCAATGCCATAGTGGAGCAGTAGCTGCATTGCTATGTCAACTACCAGCAAATGAATTGGGCAGAGTTGCTGCCATTTGCAGAAATGGCCTACAATAATGCAGTGTACAGTAGCACTGGTTTCACTCCATTTAAGTTGGCCACAGGAGTGGAGTTTGTACCAATGCCAGAGTGCCCCCAAGAGCCCCCATCTTTGAGCACCCTGAGTGATTGGGTGAGTTTGTTCCAACAGGTTTGGAGTGATGTGAAGAAGGCTCTAGTTAAATCAGAAAGTCAGAAAAAGCAAATAAGAAACAGGTTTCACAGGAAGCGTTCCATGTAGGGGATAAAGTGTATCTGTCTACAAAATAACTGAATCTAAAACAGAGTTGCAAGAATTTAGGGCCAAAATTCATAGGTCCATTCTCCATAATGAAAGTTATTAATCTAGTGACAGTTGAACTGAAGTTGACAAGGTGGTTTGGGGAAAGTGCACCCTGTGTTCCATTGCAGTTTGCTAAAGCCATACAAGGAATCCACACTGAGGCCAATTGGGATAGCAGCACCCACTCTGATAGTGGTGGAGGGGTAAATGAAGTGAATCCTCGACTCCAGAATCCACAAGGGGAAACTGCAGTATTTAATTCAATGGGAGGGTTACCCAATATTAGAATCTAGATGGGTGAAAGTGCAGCATGTAAGCATGGATTGTTTGGTAAAGTGATTCCATGCAAAGTACCCCTGGAAGCCAGGGTCGGTGCAAGTGAGAGATTAGCAAGTTTTATGTGTATTCTTTTGTTTTCTAGTTTCCCTTTCCTTCCTGGGGGGAGCGACCTGTCAAGCTATGAGCCCTACTGCCTTTAGGACTCCTGCATGCTTCTAGCTTGCCAACAGAATGGGGAGGGAGATGGGGAGAACTTTGGATCCACAGATGTTCTTATTATCGTTAGAAAACCAAAGCTGTTTGGCGAACCAAAGTTTCTTCTCATAACAATTACTGGGAGATGTGTTGGACAATGTGATTTGAACTGAAAGAGGAGAAAAGGAGATTCATTCTTTTAATTACTTGTTACCTGCTTTTTCTTCAGAGCTAGCTTTCACTTTGATCCCACCAAAATGATTCTGCTCAATAAAGATTACATTAGAGGACTTAATGGCTCTAGTGCAGTGGTTCTCAACCTATGGGTCGCGACCCCATTTGGGGTCGAACAACGGTTTCGCGGGGGTCGCCGGACACCGCAGTCCGCCATTTTGCTTTTTGTTTTTTATTTATTTATTTATTTCATCGCGTGCCGTGCATGCGCGGTTCGGGCCATCGCACGCGTGCCACACATGTGCAGATCGGCCCGTCGCGGTCCACCATTTTTTTGTGTGTTTTTTTTGTTTTGTTTTTTTTCATCGCGCGCGCGCTGCGCATGCGCGGTTCGGTCCGTCGCATGCGTGCCGTGCATGCACGGATCGGCCCGTCACGGTCCGCCATTTTGTTTTTGTTTTATTTTGGGGGGGTTGATTTTTTTTCATCGCGTGCACGCACACGCGCGCGCAATGGGCCGATCCACACATGCGTGGCGTGCGCACGACAAAAAAAAATAAAAATAAATAAATAAATAAATAAATAAAATAAATAAAAAACAAAATGGCGGACCGCGATGGGCTGATCTGCGCATGCACAGCGCGCGCGCCAGCCCAAACCGCGCATGCGTGGCATGCGCGCGACGAAATTTTTTTAAAAAAACTTTAAAAAAATTTAAAAATGGCGGACCGCGACGGGCCGATCCATGCATGCGCGGCACGCACGCGCGCCGGCCCAAACCGCACATGCACGGCACGCGCATGACAAAAAAATAAAAAAAATAAAAAAAATAATGGCGGAACGCGGGTCGGGGTCGCGGCGTGCATGGGCGGTGCAAGTGGGGTCTCAACCTGAAAAAGGTTGAGAACCACTGCTCTAGTGTTTTTCTTAGTTGGGCTTTTCAGCTAAAGGGTGACAGTTACAGTTTCCCAGCCAGTATAACCATAGAATCATAGAATCGTAGAGCTGGAGGGGACCTCCCGGGTCATCGAGTCCAACCCCCTGCTCGAGGCAGGATTCCTTAAACCATCCCAGATAGATGGCCATCCAGTCTCTGCTTGACGACCTCCATCGAAGGGTAGCTCACCACCTCCTGTGGCAACCTGTTCCACTGGTTGATCACCCTTACTGTTAGAAATTTTTTTCTAACATCTAATCTGAATCTTTTCCCCTGCAGTTTCATCCCTCTTAAGGCAGCAAGGAATTGACTCATCACATACCTCTTAAAGAAAGAACAACTTTAAAGTGCACAAAGAAAGGCCTGGATATTTTTATTGCTTTATGAGCCCATTCTCTGGCACATATATCTATATCCCATCATAATTAAAGGCACATACATAGTGCTCCACTCTTTCTTCACAACAACCCTGTGAGGTAGGTTGATCTGAAAGTCACCAAGTGAGATGCTGTAGCTCCAGATGGAAAAGAAACTAGATATTTTTGATGAACAGGAAGAATTGTAGAAGAATGTATAGATTTCATCTATCCAAAATTTGACAATCCTGCAGAACTGTTTTTGAAAAACTCTATCTTGCTTCCTCTCAATGAAATGATGTGAAAAATTAATTCCACATGCATTAGATACTTCCCTGGAATGATGAAAGAATACCGTTCTTTCACTGCTATCAGTGAAGAAGCTAACAGTTTATTTCACAACAGAATTCCTTGATTCAGTTGAACTTTCTGGATTGCCATCACATAAACTGGAATTGAAGATAGGATCTCCCATCATTTTAATGTGGAACTTGGTCTTTCAAAGATTTACAGTGGAACATGGATGATTATGGAAAAACTCCACAAGAATCCCAATGTAGCAAAGATAAACTTTGGTGTATTCAAAAAATGACATTGACATGATTCCAAGAATTATGCTTAATTTCTCAGAAGGTGAAGATCTCCCTCTTCACCAGACACAGTTTCCAATATAGTCATACTTTGCTCTCACTGTACATAATGCACTAGGACAAACAATGGAGAATGTGCTGAATTATCTGGAGAAACCAGTATTCCAGCATAGTCAGTTGAATGTTACTTTAAGACAAAGAAAAAGAAGTGAAAACATTAGAGTATTATTAAAGAAAGGCAGATCAACCATAAATATTGTCAGCAAAACATATTCCCAATAGCATCCTTGGTTAAATGAAAAGCATCTATATATATATGTTTTGCTATGCATCCTTTTTCTTTAATAAAATTCTATTTTCTTCTTTAATTTTAAACCAAAACAATAAAAATCCACCAGTGGTCATTCTGTTTCTCTGTTTAGCTAAGGAAATATATCTGAAATGAGGAAATGGATTTCTAGGGTATACTAATAGGCAGAAGATCTAGTTTGGCTCTAAGCTAATCCTGCCTTAGACATGAAACCTTCTGGATGACCATGGACTATTCACTCACTCTCAGCCCTAGGAAGAAGGAAGCCAAGGCAAACTACTTTTGAAAATTACCAAGAAAACTTCAGAGATTAGTTAAGATAGACACCAGCAGTCAAAAATAACTAACACCGCCCCCCCAAAAAAGCAAAAATAAAAATCACAATGCACTCTAACAGGCAAAGATTGAGCATTAAGATATGAATATCGATATTGTGCTATATAGAGCTTTTTAAGATATAATGTATTAGATTTTAAAATGGGATTTATAGTCAAATTATTTAATTTGTTCTTAATTATTTTAATTTTTGTATATTGATGTTTTTAATTTTGGGCTGTACACCGCCCCGAGTCCTTCGGGAGAGGGGCGGTATAGAAATTGGAAAAATAAATAAATAAATAGATACAAATCCTAATAATAATGTTTCTATACTACTAAGATAGGATCTTAGTTATATAAATGAAAGAGAATTTTGTATTTACCAGTGCTTTCCAAGATTTTTTTAGGAAGATAATGTTTAAAGTTTAAAATATTTATAAAAATTCTGTACACTTTCTTAATAATAGAAAGAGTTTTCCAGGTAAGCTCAATTTGATGAGTCAGGCAGTAATAAATATTTTTTTTAAAAAAACAAAACAATACCAGCCTTGATTACTCATCAAAGCATAAATATTGAAATAATTAAAAGACTATATTGATTTAGAACATTTGCATTATATATCCTTACAGAGAGAATATATTAACCAAAAACAACAACAACAACAGCACAAAGTACAATCAGAATTCCTGGCAGTTAACCAACTGCAATGTGTTGGACCGAGAAAAACCCATTATGGTGAACAGAATAATGACAGAACAAATTGATGAATAAAATAATTTATAGAATTTACACTTCGTTACAGCAGATAGAACCCTTCTTAATCAGGATAATAATACTGGACTTACAGAGTTTTGAACTTTATAAAAACATATGCCTTTTAGTAAATCTATTGTTTTTGATCTGAAGTCTGGGTTTCACTTGACATAAAGCTTTAAAATATTAGAACTTGCCTGATTTGGGATAAGGAGAGACTTTCTCATAGGACATAAAAATTCCTACTAATTTCTTATTCTGATTGATGATTCTTACCATAATGGTTACCTTTTTAAATCATGGAATATTGATTTGATGCTAATCATGATTTTAAAGTGCCAAGACCAAGTACTTGAAAAACTCTTATTAAATTGTATGACCCTTGTATTTGTTTCCTTTTTGTTTTTTGTTTTGTTTGTTTCTCTCTCTCCTTGCTCAAATAAATTTCAGCAAAACAAAACAAAATAGGAAAGGAATACCTCTCTAGTAGAACAGTGCAATCCTACCTGTGTATAATTCCTTGATTTTAATGGGACTTACATAAGTTGAAAGAACTAAAACCCCAATACCATTTCACATGTAAAGTGATTTCAGGACTGCAACAGAATCTTTTTCACTTGTTACACTTTTCCCACAACTGGTACATAGTTTCTTAGACTTTTTTTTAAAGAAAAAACCCTAAAATATTGTCTTGTTCTATATAATCTATATAGATTATCAATCAACCATGATATTTGAGAAGGTGACTGTATGAATACATCAAATCGTTTTAACACTGAAGCAAAATGAATTCATTTCACTTTAAAGATAGTTCTTGTTCCACTATCAGTTTTTGGTTCTGTTTTTTAATTTACATGTGCTTTGAACTCAGAAATGATGATTTTCTTTGTTTTTCTCAGAACATCAATGCTTTGAAACATTTGGCCAATCATTAATAATATATTTGACAGTCCAATTATTGATAGCCGCTTTTCTTTAAATTTTTAATAATTGTTTTACCAAAACAGACATCCTTAAAAAGTGCCTTGATCTAATTGGATATATTCAAATGTCACTTTCCCTTTTTACCAGTATTTGGTCAGTGTGCATGATTGACAAATGAATGGCAATAGACAAATAAATAAAAATAATTTGATCTGTGTATAAACCAAAGTTATCATTAATTTACAAATTGTAGTAAAAAAAATTCCATACAGAGCAATAGATTGGAAATTTCTCTTCTTCCCATTTCAGTAGAAGTTGCTACCAATACATTTTAAGACAAGTTATATTGAGATTATATTGTATTATTTCAAAGACAGGCTAATGGTCATAGGTAGGGCTGGGAGAAAGTTGTAATAAATACGTTGTTTATTTATAGTGCAACTGCCAGAAAGGGACTGCAGAAATCTGGGTGATCTGGATGTATAGATTTTGAGAAATTTTCTGCAGTGGGATTGTCTTAATTTTGGCAGCCAAGTCTGATAAATCTAATTTATAATGATATGAATTTTCTTCTTTTCTTCAAAATGGCATAGCAGTTTATAATTTTTAAACAAATGTTAAACAGCCAAAATAACATTTGTCCGTAGGCCTTCAGTTAAAAAGAATGACGTAAAAGTAGAAGGTGGGAGGAAGAAAAAAATGAAATGTAGCTATCAGTTTTTAAAGATCTTATTATGACCAGATTGTTATTAGTAGTAGATCAGAAGTACGTAATAGCTGAATGACATAAAACTATTGGTCTTTCAGGGAAAGTCAAAGGTATTTTTTTTCTGATGCACCCTAATAAGAATCATCTTTTTAAGAAAATTCTTTAAAAATATCATATATTAGTAGACTAATCTAAAATCTAGTACACATTAACAATGGACAACTGAATGTAAAAGGTCTTCCTTCTGGGCAAACATGGATAACATTGGTCCATTAGGAAACAAAAGCTATTTATAAAAGGCACCCTCTTGTATTGCAAAAAACATAATAGTTTGGATAAAATCCAGATATTGCTGCTTAGTAACCATGTTTTCTATATTCTCTACATATTGTAAAGATGAACATCATGAAAATGACTGGGTAACTTGGCACATGAAAAGGCACAATATGCTGCCATAGTAACAGATTAATAAAAATGAAGAGTTCTCTACATCAGAATTCTGGTGAATTTCAGCATGATTCTTAATACTTTTGTGCGCTATTTTTCAAGAGTTCTTAAGCCATGGATTATGTACAAGCAACACTGAAGGGTACATTGAAGGATGCATTCAACTGAACATTTGGAGAAGAGAGAAATGTTTATTACTATTAACTTTTTATTTTTTGGCAAATCTAAGTTCTAAGGTTCAACTGTAACCTTAAGACCCAGTTTTACTGTAGATACTAAAAATATAGGGCTTTCAGCTTGTCTCTACAATTGTTAAATAATACATTTTTAAATTGCCCAGGCTTGCCTAAGAGAAAAGAGAGAAATATTTAATGATAGATGAAAGAGAAGAAAGAAAACGAGAGAGATAAGAATAATGATAAGTAGACACATGACAAACTAGGATCCTCTCTTTCTGCCTTTTTAAATTACATCACAGAATAAATATTAGTTGTTTGCAGCAGTATTTCTAAGTATCAACTGAATTTGTTAACCCTATAATACAGTAACTTAACCCTTCAATGGTAAGGAAAAAAAGTATATATCAATATTAACTATACTTCTGTACAAGTGAATTGTACAATTAAAGTTAAGTGTTCAACTGCAGTTTGATAGACTACTGCAAAATGCATTAACCTATTTTATAATAGAATAAGAATTTCTATTTTGAACTTGATTCTTAATAGAGAGGTCTCCATTGTATTCTTGTTTATTGTGGTTTATGTATATTAAGAAAAAAAAGGAAAACAAAGCATAATTTTAATTTGTATTATTTATTTATTTATTAAATTCCTATTCCATCCATTACACTATCCAAAGAGATTATGGGTGACTTACAATACATTGAAAGCACAATTATAAAAGTATTAACAGGAATTAGATAACTTCCTTTGTATAACTGTCCAACCCATGGAACAATGAATTAGATTTGATGAACTCCAATTCTTGAGAACCCATCCCATAACATGCTTCTACATCCAGATCTGAGCAACTCTAAATGATTGCAAGTTGTTTTTTAAATAAAAGTCAGTGGGAAAATCTAAGAGGAGCAGAACATATCTGAAAGATAACAACTTCCTGATCTGAGTGCCCTTCATATGCTGAACTGCAGCTGGTGGTAAATTCTGGGGATGAAGAGATTATTGTCCAGAAAACCTGGAAGATACTAGAATGAATAAAGATAAACAGGGTTACATGCTACAGACACAAGATACTTCACTCCTTTCACAACAGCTTCTTGCTTTTTCTATGAAGATTTTACTGGAGCTGCACAAAACTAAGTGAAATAATGATGGAAAATGATATTATCACTATAATGAACAAAAGTTGGTATTAAAAATGACTGGAGATTGTTCAAGTAAGACTACTTGATAGAATCATTTTTTTTCATTTTGTTCCAGACATCTATGATGATCAAAATCATTTTGATTAAATTAAACTCATAAAAATTTTCAGCATAATGTTGAGAGTAAACCAAAGTAAATTATAATTATTTTGGGAGCAGAGTGTATAGAGTGAACAGGGAGATAACCTATTTAATTCACACTTTCTGGTTTATTAAATAAAGCCAGGCACAATTATCATTTGGCTTCTACACTTTGCTAAAATGCTTTGAGGCAGTTTTCCAATGGAAAAAAATGCATTTTTTTTAAAAAATGTATTAAATGAAAAATATTTGCCAGAAAAAGGGGGAAAGAGTTTAAAAAATAAAATGCGAATTTGGGAAACTCAATTTTCATAGCTCATGTTCAATATATTCTCAAATATAGGATTTGTATATCAAATGATTATATTCAAATTTCAAGTAGGCCCTGTATGGTTGTATTCCCTGCTTCTTTTTGTAATATCTATCCACCTCTTCTATCTTTTAAGGGTGCTTTGAACAATGATGGAAAATTATTACAGAGTAAAATCCTAGAACGTAAAAATTCACTATAAATACTTTTCAGAACAAATGTGTTCCATCTCAAGCAGAAACACATGGGATTAAGCACATAAGCAACAAACATCTCTCCTCATCTTTTCTGCTAGTTAAATAAAGGTTTTCTCATATTAAAATTAAATATTGCTGGATGAGAAGTTGTAAACCAGTGAAATATACCATTATTCTTAATCATATACCTCAGTGCTACAGGGCCAGGTGGTAGTACTCTATAATCTATTTCATTTATATTCCTTTTATTTGTCCGAACACATAGAATCTATAGGGGCCTGATTTTCATTACCCATGGGGGTCAGGGGAAGGGAAACTAGATACAAGAAAACCAGTTTGGTGTAGTGATTAAACTGTTGGACTAGGAGACCTGGAATTCTCCTTCAAGCATGAAAACTGTCTGGCTGGCTTTGGCCACTCACTGTCTCTCAAAGCCACTTCATTGGATTGTTGTTGTGGGGAAAACAAGTGGTGAGAATCACATACAAATTGTGAGTTGTGTAAAACTTGGGTGTTATAAAATAAAGACAGGGAGAGAGGAAGGAGGAAGATTGATGTTGATCCTCTTTCTAAATCATTGGTTTATCACCATTTGCAGTGACAGGGCATCAAATGATCTCCCCCCCCCAAAAAAATCAACAATATTTTTCATTATGAAATAGAATTATTTTGGAGATGACTGTGCCTCTCTCTCTCTTTGTGTATATAATTTACATGTCTGCTTTGATTTGGCTTGTTGATGTTGTTCCTTCTGCAATGTGTTATGTGTGTGTATGCATAGATGCAATATATCCATCAAAAAAGATGACCTATGCTCATCATTTTTTAATGAAGCCCCAGTGTCTCTGAAATGGAAAAAAAATCCCAATTTAGATTATTTTTCAAACACAATACCCAACTGTATGTGTGGAATTCTAATCATGCTCTTTTAGAGTTATACTGTATACTTATTACAGTTTATTTTGTTGTCTTAAAAGTTGCATCTTTAAGAGAAGAGAGTAGTTATCCTTTTCCTTTCCAACTCCATGAAAGCTTTTTCTGATCATTTTCATAGCATATTCTTCACCTATATAGATAATGGCTATTTATATTTTATAATTTTAAACTATTAAATATTAACAACATTAATATTAATTTGTATATTTCATTAACTTTGTTGTATGCCACCCAAAGCTACTTTATTGTGAGCTGTATAAATATGATTAAATCAATCAATCAATCAATAAGTAAGTAAATAGGCTCACAAATTCTTTTTTGGTCTATATAGTTCTCACTTGCTCACTGTCTTTTGTGACAGTATGATTCTATTAAATGCTGGTTCTGGTTCTGATATTCATTCCATTCCATTGTAAGGTGAACTATTTTTACATTATTTTCAATCTATTGATAATGCACTTGTTCAAAGCAACACTTCATGTGGCTTCCTAGGAATTGTTCTTCAGTTCTCCACATTCTGGGGTATTTTAATCAGAAAACCAAACAAAATATAGTTGCTTGTTTATTTAGAAGTAAATCTCACTCGCTTTAATCAGACTTATTTTAAAATGCATATAGGATATCATAAGATTGTGCCCTTAATAAAAGTAACCTTATCATTAAAATAAAACAAATTACATACAGCAATGCACAACAAATAAAACTTAATTTTCTCTATTGATTAAATAAAGGGCATTTGTATATTTCTATTCAGCAATTTTGACTGTTTTACAAGAATCTGTGCAAAAAGTGATCACATGACACCAAGATGTCCACAGCAAGTCAGGATTTAATCAAAATCACAACACAAGTATTATGATATCACAAGGCAAGCTCTGCATCATTTAATGAATTTGTCTACAAAATGCAACATTCCATCATTTGCCCCCCTCTGTGGCACCTGTGTCACACTGAGATCAGGATTTGGCTGTTCTCCAACCAGCCAAAAGCTTGATCTACAGAAGAAATCAAAGAAGAAAGTGTAAATTGGAGAAGCTTCATGTAATTAAGCAAGTAAGCATCAAACAAATAACAATGATTTTTAAACAAGATGCAAAAGAATAGCAATGTGGTCTGGCATTCTGGGAGAGAAAATAATGGAAGAATTTGTTCCATTAATCTTATTAATAAAATGCATGAAACATCTCTATCTTGATTAGAAAGATACTGGTGACAGAGAATATAATAGATGACCTGATACTATTGTTTGTTAAATTTATAAGTGTGCATGTGCTTTTATGAGTATACACACACCAGTATTTCACTGGCAAAATACAAGGAAAAGATGGACCTAGCTGTTAGCATACTGCCAGCATAGTCACCCAAATTCCTACAGAACTCATTGTTCTTCTGCTTAAATATGAAATGTGGAAGGAGGGACATACTGGTCTCCAGGCCATGTATTAGGTTACAGTCCTGTAGTCCTGATAAAGCAACTGTATCAGGATTCCAAACTAGCAAAGCACTTTTGACAGCAAATTCTGTCAGGTCTCAGTGTCACTTTGATATATACATCAGAATACAGCCCAAAGGCTTTAGTTCTCCCTCCTTTGTGTTAAGCTCAAAGGGTTACCTTGGTATTATCTCCATACGTTTATAAGTTTTATATCATTCAAAACTGCCAACATAAAGGAACAAGGACAAATGGTATCATGAATCACAGGATGAGAGGATTCCTCCAGACCACAAATAAATATATCCATGGGATCTAAAATTTCACTTATTAGATTCCTAGTAACACTGTCTCTTCAGAAACAACTAAACCCTGTTTAAATAAGCTTCATGAGCATTATGTGGTGTGTGTGTGTGTGTGTGTGTGTGTGTGTGTGAGAGAGAGAGAGAGAGAGAGAGAGAGAGAGAGAGAGAGAGAGAGAGAGAGAGAGAGAGAGAGAGAGAGAGAGAGAGAGAGAGAGAGAGAGAGAGAAGATTTCCTGCAGTCTAATATTGTTTTTAATCTGAGGTATTTCCCTTTAATATGATAATAACCCTGAAGAGATTATATATATTGCTACTAGAAGCACGAAGCCGAAAGCAGCAGCCTGAAGATGACGAATGGGACTTCGTCGAAACGTCGAAACGTTTCAGGCTGGTGCTTTCGGCTTCATGCTTCTAGGAGCAATGTGTGTTTGTAACTGTTTCTTCCTTTTAACTGCCAGTGGGGGTTTGAACTGATTGGCTGGGAGCTCGGCTCTGTTCTGATTGGGTGGAGGTGTGTTCTGATTGGTTAGGAGCTTGGCTGTACTCTGATTGGATGGGGGGTTGGCTGTGCTCTGATTGGATGGGGGAGTGTTCTGTTTGGGTGGGGGTTTTGTTGTGCTCAAGTTAGTCTGAGTTACAGGGAGATTAGAGATGGTGAGCTGCATAGCTGTTTGGCTTCGCGTTCGTGGTCGTACTTCATCTTCATGGTGGGTGTCAGTTTGTTTCATGTACGGATTGGAGGGGTTTAAGGTGGCTAATGATGCAGCTGTGGTCTGGCTTCTGGTTTGTGGTCGTGCCTCATCATCGGTGTGGGTTTGGGTTTGCTTTTTGCCTGGATGTGTGGTGGTGACATCCTGTGTGGTTTTTGTGAGTGTAGGTCTGGTGTCATTCTTTGTATTATGGACACGTTTGTCAATAAGGGCGGGTTTCCAAATGGCTGGTAGGCGGGAGGTATCATCCCCCACTGGCAGTTAAAAGGAAGAAACAGTTACAAACACACATTGCTCCTAGAAGCACGAAGCCGAAAGCACCAGCCTGAAGATGACGAATGGGACTTCGTCGAAACGTCGCCAAGACACTTCAAATTCTACGTGGGAGAAAACCCGAAGAACCAAAGACCTACATACAAACACCCGCAAAAACCTCAGAAAACACACACACACACACACACACACACATATATGTATATGTATATGTGTATATATATATATATGTATATATATTTGTATGTAGGTCTTTGGTTCTTCGGGTTTTCTCCCACGTAGAATTTGAAGTGTCTTGGCGACATTTCGACGAAGTCACATTCGTCATCTTCAGGCTGGTGCTTTCAGCTTCGTGGTGTGTGTGTGTGTGTGTGTGTGTGTGTGTGTGTGTGTGTGTGAAAACCAGGCAAGATATCATCATGCCCTTTAAAGGTGGATACATGCAATGTACGGTCAAGTGTTAAAAAGTAATAGACATCATTCTGAAGGTGTATGAAAGAAAAATGAAATGAAGGTGTTATGCCAGAAATAAGCACATCTGGGCACATTTGGAATGTTGTGACAATATTGTGAATGGTCTCCCTAGGTGACTAATAGGAGCAGTTTTCTGTTCACAAAATGTCTACCATGGTGAGCAAGACTAGGTGTAACCTTATCTAGTTTCAAAAAAGCAAATTGTTGAAATTATTCTCTACTTCTTTTTCTACTTCCCTGAAAAGGTTTCTAACATCCAAGCTTGACCTCAAAGGGCCTCATATTTTATTTTCTGATCATGCTTTGGGTTCCAGAGTTACTGTTTTAAATAGGGCTGCTTCATCTGCCAAATAACTGAATAACAACTGGATGACAGGAAAGACTTCTCTCTATTTCTTTGCTGGCATCAATTGTCATCCAGATTTTTGCATGCTAAAACTTGCAGTTATAACTTAGTGATGGACAACCTGAATCTCTCAAGCTACATGTAGACTACAAACCTTGCAGAAATCATAGCAATTGTGCTCTCTATGTATACCAAAACTAGAGGCCAATTTCCTTCCAATATTTTTGGGAGCCAAAAGGGATAATAATTATGCAGGACAACATCCTTCCTCTAAATTTTTAAGTCTCACTTAATCTTATTTCTCTTCTTTCTGATGATATCACCATGTCAATTTTCAGGGATGTATGAAGTTATGTTTTTAAAATAATGTAGACCACGGCCATAAATGATTGATGTCATATTATAGTTTAAGATTATTTTGAAAAGAGTGTGTACCATACCAAACATACATACATGCTAATAAACAAATTGTCTCACATATAAAACATATTGAAAAGTGAAAGGGAAGTTTTATGGGCATAGGATACCTAATGGGTTGGCATAAGTTTGCCTTTCTGTTTTTATTATACTTGGTGCAAAGAAGGGATCTAGTGCTTACACTGTGAACTATTTTGTTGATCTGGTCCACTAAGGACATGGTACCAAGCAGAAAATGCATAAACTAGTTATAATTTTCAGTATTAAAGGATCATATGTAGTATAAAGATATTTTAACCTGCAACTTTATGTACACCAACTAAAATTATTTAAGTACCAGTAGGACTTGGTTCTGAGCACATGTGCTTCCACAATAAGTATTTGTACTTCTTTCCTTCTATTTCTCTCTAATATCTCATGAACACTGCTCACAATGAATATCAAAATACTTTTATATTTTTCTATTGCTGTCATTCCTAATTACGTTGATGTTCGTTTATCAGTTAGTATATACAGAAGATCAAGACAGAAAGAATTCCAAACACTGTACTTTAAGTCCCATCCTTACGGGAAATAAAGAAGATGAGCTTGATAATAATATGTAGAATCTGTTGCCTAGGACAATGGGGCTGACATATCTTTGAAGGCCAGAATGAGACAACATTGGGAAGCAGCTCATGTACTTCTCTAACTCACGAACTATATAAAGAAGGAAAAGATACAACATGATCAGACTTGAAAGATTGTCTTATTATAGGCAAATAATAAATGAATAATAGTAATCAATAAAAGTAGCTTTAGCCTTCCTGGGGAGTTGATTTCCTGGTCTGGTCTATCTTGTAGGGTTTGACATCAATGGACATAGAGCACAGAGGATTTATTAACTGATCCTGAAACAGCAGACATGGGGTGGGAAGAATATCAGATATTTATTTTTGTTCTATCAGTGATTAATTCTAGACTCGTCTCACAATTTTGCTGTAGGTTTAATTGCAAAGTCCTGCTAAATTCATAAGCTTTTAAGAATTGCTGAAAATTATTCCATAAATTGAGATTAGGTTCTAAAAATGTAAAAAGCTACTGGCAAAGATGGCTAAATCAGACAATGTTGCCATTTTTCCTGCTTAACAGGGCAAATGACTGATTAAACCTTTAAGATTTATTATATATAATTAATACATATTTATATATATTTACAAAACACAATAGATTTTCAAATAAGTGTTTTATTTAGCCAAAGAAAAATTAACCTGCTTGGTGAGAAGCAAACCTGAAATGAAACAGTAGATGAGATCACCTTGGAAACAGAAAGCAAAAAGCTATAAATTATGGAGGCCTGTGAATTAATCATAACAAAATTAGAAACAGGAGTTGAAGCAACTTGGAATGAAATGAAAAGTCCCTGAGAAAAAAAATAAATCGAGCCATTAGTAAATCGAGCCATTATGGAAGCACAGCTGACATTTTATTTAGAACTTCCCCAATCCTGTGTCAGCAAAGAAGACACATTTCCTCTAATGTTCAAGTTCACATTCCTCTTGTACTTGCATTTATCCTAGAGAAATGAATAGATGATATTTTCACTTGATTAGAGACTTTAAAAGTAAGGCTATAAGACTTGCTGAACAGATAAAAATCCTATAGGAAAGGAGTGGGGATTGCTATAAATTCATTGAAAAGTAAAAACATAGTATGCATTGTCCTGATAGGGAAGAAACATTAGATATTACACACATCTATATGCATAATTTCTGTTCTATGTTCTGCAGTGATTTGCTGAATTGACAAAGACTGCCAACAATTCACTTTATTGAAGAGGTCCAATGATACATAACCCCTCCCCCAAAAGTAGCTTATTAATAAATAAAAAATGATTTTGTTTTTTACTAATATAAAGAACAACTAATAACAAGCAAAGTCCAGCTAATGTGCATCCTTCCTAAGATCCACAAAACCAAGAAAGGCAATTGATTGAATTGAAATAACAAAAAGTGTTAAAAACTTCAGCTTTCTAACAGTAGCTATTACTTTCTTAGAAGGAATTTTTCACCTTCTTCACAGATTTTTCTGGAAAGTAACACAAAACATTGTATGTCACATAGTCAATCTAGGAAGTGCTAGAGCAAACAGAACATGTGCACTGCTGTTATTTTATTTCACTTTTTAAAAACTTGAGATTCAATTTATTGTATTTATTTTAAAAAGCAAAATTAATATTATTTCCATATTGAAAGTAGATTCTATTTAATTCAATCAAATTTATTGATATTTATTGAGGGTTTTTTTTATAAACAACACAAGGCAGCAAATACATTTAATACTCTTTCTTTCTCTCATTTTCCCCATAATAACAACCATATGAGATGGATCAGGCTGAGAGACAGTGAGTAGCCCAAGGTCACCTAGATGGCTTTCATGGCTGAGGAAGGACTATCGTAGAAATCTGGTCTCTTGGTTTCTAGCCTGGTGCCTTAACAACTGGCTGGGTATGTATTGCTAAGTAGATTGCACTGCTAAGGCATGACATTTTTAAGTTGGAGTAGGCAATATTTTGGGGCCAGGAACATATTTAGAATAGTGAGAGAATGCATTCACAAACTAGCTGCAATAGGAAACTTGCCTACTAAGGAACAAAATGGCTACCACAATAGACTTGGGGGTTTCCAGAAATACCCATATAAGTGAAATATATACTTCATATGGCATTTTTTCTATCCAAGAGAAATCTTTGTGGATCCTAAGACACGGGTGGGGAACCTTGGCTCTTTTATGACTTGTGGACTTCAACTCCCAGAATTCCTGAGCCAGCCACTATTATGTCCTAAGACATAAATATAATGCTTTGCAGAATGCCAGCTCCCTCCCCTCATCTATATCATCTATCAATATTTGTAACTTAAATACCCTTTTTAAAAAGACAGTGGGGAGCATCACATTGCCTATTATTGCTATAAAACAACAGATTAATACAGACAAAAGGGAGAAACCCAGCCTGGAACTCCCTTCACCTAATTTATTTGTTGATATTAGTTGCCCTTTCCTGGACTTCTTTCTTGTTCTCCACCTTCTGTTAATGTTTTGCCATAATTCATATTCAGAAAATCATATTCCCTTCCACTTTGCAGCAGATATAATTGAAAACAGAAAACTAAAAATCAAAATCCTTTCTAGCATAGACTTGATTTCCTGAAATTCAAATGTAAGAGAACCAGCTGTCTCAAGAAGCTTTTTTGGATAAGTTTTGACCTTCAGTAAATGCCTCCCAAATGAGTTAGGAGTAGCATCTGTAATTAGAAAATTCCTTAACTGTCCTCATGGAGAGTGTTCAAATTAATCTCCCTGTATATTAAATGAGATCCAAAGTCATCCTGCCTTTAAATGTTTTATTTCAGCTTGCTTTTTTTGGTAAAGCAACATTGCTTGCTTGTGTTCTTTTAATGGTTTAGTTCCAAGGAAGGGGGGGGGGAAATGGAGAGAGAATATATTTTGTTATTTTAGTACAGCAATTATAGTTACTGTGGAATGAGAAAAATAGAGCAATTTCTACTGAAAAGAATAAACGGAAAGTGAATCAGCCAGAAATCGCATATGGTATTTTAAACAGAAGAGCTGTTACAAATCATTTTGAAATGTCTATAACTATACTATACTACACACTATAACATGATTAAAATTAGTTTGTGAGAGTCAAAATACAATGCATCTTTGTATCTTTCTCTAATCCTTCTGAATTACATATGAACATTATAAAAAAGAAGGGGAAATGTATTCTGTCACATTCAAAAACAATAACATTATAGTATGTCATTTTCTCTTACCACGTATTGACATGTCGGTTTAAAAAATAATACCCATAGTAGTTTAATACATTGCATTGGGCACTATTATCCATCCTGCAGATTTTTCTCCATTTTATTACCATAATGAGAATTAATGAGAGGCAAAAAGTTAAATAAGCAGTAAAAACAGTTGCTTATAGTACAGGTGCTTGGAGAATGAAATTTGTTATAATTTCCATTTAGATAAACTTTTCCAAAGAGAGAAATGAGTTGTAAATTCTACATTTCTATATGATGGTAGACTTCAGTTAATGACTGCCCTAATTAGCAACCCCATTCAAACTTATGATGGGTCTGAAAAAATAACTTTATGACCAATCAAATGATTGAGAGTTGAGCACTTTATACTCAATGAGCATTTACAACTGGTGTAGTGTCCCACAGACACATGATTGCCATTTGTGCACTTTATAGCTGGCTTCTGACAAGCAGTGTCAATGGAGAAGCAGCTATATGGTCATGTGACATCTCACTTAACAATCATGATTGAGGTCATAAGCCCATTGTGGTTAAGTGATGTCTCACATAATGATCTCACACAGACATCATGTCATTTAGCGACAGAATTACTAGTCCCAGTTGTAGTTGTTAAGTGAGGAACTCTATGTCTTTTTGGATTTACTTTCTTCCCTTTAGTTTTCTCAGGAGAGGATCTGAAGTGTATCTTGGTGAATACTCTGACAAGACATTGTTCAGACCCTCATATTAGTTTTATTTCTTGATTTGCTTTTAACAATCTCAAAAACAATTCCCAATAGGCAATGTAAAAAATATGTGAATCTATTTGGCCCAAGCACCAGCTTACGAAATAAAATGGGGATAGGGTTGACTGAACAAGACTCATTTATTTAATTCTGGTGTATTACAAAATACGAATAAGTGATCATAAAATAAACAAAAATTGTGCCTTAAATCCTCAGTTTCATTACTTTTAGCCTGATGGTAGCCCCCTAAGTATCTAGATCAACAACTGGATAAGAAAATGATTGCCAATAAATCATAAATGGCATTATTTGTGATGATTGATTTTGAAAGAACATCAGCTGTTTGATGATCCATGCTCTTTGTTCTCATGTACTAATGGCTTAGTAAAGAGAAACAAAGTCTCCGGAGTCTCCGGAGAGGAGCGGCATACAAGACCGAATAAAATAAATAAATAAAATAAATATGATTTTGAAAATCAAACTAACAACCGAAAAATCTTATCTAGTCACATATCTGGCATGTCATTCCAATATAACATAACATAACATAACATAACATAACATAACGTAACGTAACGTAACGTAACGTACGTAACGTAACGTAACGTAACGTAACGTAACATAACATAACATAACATAACATAACATACTATAACATAACATACTATAACATACTATAACATAACATACTATAACATAACATACTATAACACAACACAACACAACACAACACAACACAACACAACACAACACAACACAACACAACATAACATAACATAACATAACATAACATAACATAACATAACATAACATAACATAACATAACATAACATAACATAACATAACATAACATAATAATACAATACAATACAATACAATAATACTATACTAATACTATACTATACTATACTATACTATACTATACTATACTATACTATACTATACTATACTATACTATACTATACTATACTATACTATACTATACTATACTATACTATACTATACTATACTATACTATACTATACTATACTATACTATACTATACTATACTATACTATACTATACTATGTTGTTCGTCCATCAAATTCGATGAGGACCTTGACATCTTATGGATTATGGGCCATCAACGATGTGTCCGTAGGTGGCTGATAAGACTGATGTTAGCATGGAATGTTTTGCCACATACTGAACAAAGAAATGTAGACACTGTTACTTCGGCATTTACAGCTCTGGCTTTGCGGAGTGCACCCTTCTCTTGTGTCAAGATTGTCCTTCTATGTTCATATGTCTGGCAACCCTGGTACACCAGAGTACACCATGTCGATCGATCATGTGCCAGAGGTTCCCAGGACGTGATGTTAATATCCAGGGACTTGAGAGAGGCTTTCAGCATATCCTTATATCGCTTCTTTTGTCCCCCGTGTGATCGTTTTCCTTGAGACAGTTCACCATAAAAGAACTGTTTAGGGAAGCGATGATCTGGCATCCTTACAACATGGCCTGCCCAGTGCATCTGGGCTTTCATCAACAGAGTGTAAACTGATGATAGGCCTGCTCTGGAGAGGACATCAGTGTCTGGTATCTTATCTTGCCACCGGATCCTCAGAATTCTACGAAGGCAAGTCATGTAGAAATAATTCAGTTGCCTCACATGCCTCTTGTACACTGTCCAGATCTCACTAGCATACATCAGGGTAGTTAACACTGCTGCCTTGTAAACTTTAAGCTTAGTCGCAAGGCTTATTCCATGGCGGTCCCACACTTTAGTCCACAATCTGCCAAATGCAGAGCTTGCCTTAGCAATTCTAGTTGACCTCGTTGTCAATTGCCACTGCACGGGAGAGGGTACTACAAGATACATAAATTGGTCCACTACTTGCAGCTTTGTCCCTTTACTGTGATGATAGGTGCTTGATACTGAGCTTTTGGAACTGGATGGTACATCACTTTGGTTTTCTTCATGTTAATGAGGAGGCCAAAGTTGTCACAAGCGGCTGCTAATTTGTCCATGCTGTCTTGCATTTCCTGCTCCGATCCTGCATTAAGGGCGCAGTCATCAGCAGATTAACTTCCACTGAGCTGTTCTGAAAGGCATCTGACAGCATGGCTGAAAACATCATGCTGAACAGGGTTGGTGCCAATATGCAGCCTTGCTTAATGCTGTTAGTGACAGGGAAGGCCTCTGAGGCTCCACCGTTACTCAAAACACGAGCCACCATGCCATCATGGAACTGCCGTACCATCAGGATAAATCTGTCAGGGCACCCAAACTTCGACATGATACGCCATAATCCTTCACGACTAACTGTGTCAAAAGCCTTGGTAAGATCCACGAAGGTCGTGTATAGTTCACAATTTTGCTCCTGACATTTCTCCTGGAGCTGTCGAGCTGCAAAGATCATGTCCACCGTGCCGCGCGCTTTATGGAAACCACACTGTGTTTCCAGTAGTATACCCTGTTCCAGATGGTCAATCAGGTGATTTAGCAACACACGTGCAAAGATCTTGCCTGCGACGGAGAGAAGTGATATTCCTCTATAGTTATCGCAGAGTTGTTGATTTTCTTTCCTCTTGTAGAGGTGCATGATGGATGCATCTTTCAGTTCCTGGGGAATGGAACCTTGTTTACAAAAGGATCGGAACAGTTGGGTAAGTTTTTCAACAAGCACAGCACCACCAGCCTTATAAACTTCTGCTGGGATTGCTTCAGATCCTGCTGCCTTACCACTGGAACATTGCCTGATGGCCTGTACGGTTTCAGCCTCTGATGGTAGAGCATCCAGGTATAGCTGATATCTACCTGGGACATCCTTTCAATCACCTCATTATTGATGGTAGATGGGCGGTTCAGCACAGAGTGGAAGTGCTCAGCCCAACGCTGTAAAATCAGGGTCTTCTCAGTGATAAGAGTTGCACCACTCGAATCCAGTAGAGGAGAGCTTCCTAAGAGCTGAGGTCCATACAGGGATCTAAGGGCTTCATAGAACTGTTTGACATAACCTCTATCAGCAAACTTCTGGATTTCATCTGCTTTAGCACTCAACGAGGAATCCTGCATTTTGCGGAGCTTACTTTGTACAATCCTGCGAGTGTTTATAAAAGCATTTTTCTTTGCAGTTGATGATGGATCATTTTGATGAGCACGGTAGAGGTGGTGTTTTTCAGCAAGCAAGATCTTAATCTCTTCATCATTTTCATCAAACCAGTCCTGCTGCTTCCTATATGAAGGTCCAATAAACTTGAGTGCAGAAGAGTGCAAGATGTCCCGGAAACATTCCCAGTCCTTCTCAGCATTTTCCTGTATTTGCAGCTCCAGGAGTTAAGTATCAAGATCTTTTACTAATGAAGCTGCTACGTCAGGGTTTTCCAGTGCACTGACGTTGATCTTTTTCATCACAACTCTGTTTCCCTGTGGACGATTCTTTGGCTTGATGTGAATATTTAACTTTGAAATGATGAGTCTATGGTCAGTCCAACAGTCAGCACTTGGCATAGCCTTAGTTACTCTTACATCTTGCATGTCTTTCCTCCGCACAATGACGTAGTCAATGAGATGCCAGTGCCTGGAGTGTGGATGCATCCAGGACGTCTTTTTACGAGTAGTCAGGCAAAAGATGGTATTAGTAATGACCAGATCATGAGCCACACATGTCTTCAATAATAGCAAACCATTGCAGTTACACGTGCCAATTCCATTTTTACCAATAACACCATCCCAGGTAGAATGATCAGACCCCACTCTCGCATTGAAATCACCAAGTAAAATCAGCCTATCAGTGTGCTTCACGGATAAAAGTAGGGCATCAAGATCTTCGTAAAACTTGTCCTTTACTTCATCTGGATTTGTCATTGTAGGTGCGTAGGCACTGATCAATGTGGCTTGCTTTCCACTTAGTAATGGGAAGCGCAGTGTCATAAGTCGATCATTCACACCCTTAGGAAGACTGGCAAGTTGGCAAACAAAATGGTTCTTAACCGCCAAGCCAACTCCAGACTCACGACATTGGTCCTTAATAAGTCCACACCATAGTGTGTGGATACTATACTATATACTATTATAATATAATAATAATATAATATAATATAATATAATATAATATAATATAATATAATATAATATAATATAATATAATATAATATAATATAATATAATATAATATAATATAATATAATATAATATAATATAATATAATATAATATAATATAATATAATATAATATAATATAATATAATATAATATAATATAATATAATATAATACAATACAATATAATACAATACAATACAATACAATACAATACAATACAATACAATACAATACAATACAATACAATACAATACAATACAATACAATACAATATAATATAATATAATATTTGTGGGGACGGAGAAAGAGGAAAAAAAGAAAAAGAAAAAGAAAAAAAGGTAAATGATTTTGTTACTATCTCTGAAAAGAGAAATGTTTTCAGGTATTTTTTGGTGGGTTGTTGTTGTATTTTGGTTGCTACAGCTTTATCACCTTCACAAAGTCCTTATCATGATTTCTGTTGCTCCAGTCTTCAGTGACTAGAATTGGAATCAAAGGTTAAAAACAGCAAGCATTAAATCACCAAATGTGAAATTTCTTTTCCCTCTTGATAGAAATCTAACAACCCAAATGGGATCTTTTTGTATGGCAAATTAGATAGATAGATAGATAGATAGATAGATAGATAGATAGATAGATAGATAGATAGATAGATAGATAGATAGATAGATAGATAGATAGATAGATATAGATTGCTTATCACAGGAAATATGTCATTTTAGGATTTGGATTCATCTTTTTTTTTTAATTTGCCCTATCAGGGATGCAAAATAGGTTAGTCTTCTGGATGTTGAATTATGCCATGATTAAAGCCAACAGGTAAAATTAAAATGTAATATTGCAATGTCTTCTGGACAGCGACAGATTCTTCATGTCTGTGCTGCATTGGGCTAACAAAAAATACTTTCAGGAATATTTAAGGTAAACTTTGAAATAAGGATATAATATGGATACAATTGATGTTGTACCCATATTAACAATTAAAATTGTTCTAATGTTTTTAAGCTGAATGATTTGTTATACATTTGTAAAATACAAATAGCTACACTGAATGCAATTATAGTAAGGAAAATAAAGGCAAAAGCAAAATTATGTTAATAATAATATTGTCAGGCATAAAAGATCATGTCCAGAGGTGAAGTTCTAATTAAATTGATTTATTGCTAAACAGACTATGCACAGGAATCTTCTTAAGTAATGGTTAACATCTACTTGAAGTTAGACAGGGTCCACAGACACTTGGAGTTAGAATTTAAAGGTGATTGAACATAATTCTCTTCTGGCTATGTAAGGATTTTAGATTAATCCCTCTTTTAACCCTCCCCCAGGTTTTGCCACTCCTACAAATATTTAATAAACAAAATATTGCTATTGCACTTTAATATTGTCAGTTTTCATAGTTCTACAGAAAGGCTGTGTTGATGACTCATTAGGATTTTAAGAAAATGAGCAATCAGAGAAAATGTTGCAGTGATCAGTGGAGCCAACCACAAAACAGCCATCTAGAAGGGGAACATTTCTAAACAAAGAATTGGGCTGCAATAGTAAAAAAAACTTTGAGAGAATTGCAAGGCACAAAAACATTTTGAAAATAATGTTTGAAAATAGCATTTTGCCTTTCAGTATGTTAGGTTGCTATCAAAAATTAAAACAGTATAATAAAATAAAATATACAATGAAATAAAATAACATTGAGGATGCTCATAAGGGGCCTGGGAACCTAGGATTTATAGAAATTCTATTAAAAGGAGGGAGGGATTTGAGGGAGAAGTAATATAAACTCTTAATTTTATCAAGATGTAACTATAACTTCTCATACTAAACAGAAAGAACCAAAGGAGCTTTCCATGCATATTCACTTAAATGCAGGGAGAAACTGACATGATCAAATAGGAGAGCAAGAATTATCTGTAAACATATGCAGAAAGAAGCCACTTGGGGTTTTTTCTTATTCAGCACCATGAAGCTGAGAATTCAATAGATTCATTCATTCATTTTATACCCTACTGCAATCTGACAGTTCTCAGTGGCTTACCAAGTCAACAGTAAAACAAAAGTTAAAACATCCACAACACAGTATGATTAAAATGAATGAATCAATTTATCAATCCCCATGTATAAATGTATAATCATTTACACACACACACACACACACACACACGTATACTAGAACAAGAACTTAAAAAGGAAGGATGGCTCAGTGCTTCGCTTCAGAGATACTCTTTGAAATAACTCTGTGGTCAGCATATTTCTGAAATCCATTAAGTATTACACTAGTTAGATTTCTGTGGAGAGGCCATTCAGGAACACCGAGATCACTACAGGGAGGCAATACCTTCTAGTCTGGTCCTACCTCATCTTCCAAACTGTTAGATGACAAACAGTTACTGCCTAAATCAGGGATAGGCAACCTTGGCTCTTTTATGACTCGTGGACTTCCACTCCCAGAATGCCTGAGACAGCATAGCTGTCCACGAGTCATAAAAGAGCCAAGGTTGCCTACCCCTGGCCTAAATAATCAAACTTTGCCAGTTGGGGAATTGTGGGAGTTGGAATCTACTCTTCTTAAAGTTGCCAAGTTTGAGAAATACTGACCTAGTGAGTCAGACCAATTCTAGTTTGGAGCTAGTGTAGTAGTTCTGCATATACCCACCTATCAAGCCATATAAGGCCCTATAGGTCAACATCAGCCTGTCAAACAGTGCCAGGCCCACAAATCAATATCAATTAATCATTGTGGGGAACTAGTAAGTTCACAGTCTGCTGCATTCTGAGCCATCTTCATTTTGGGGGCAAGTTTTAAGGGCAGCCCTATGTAAAATGTATTGTAATAGTTTAACTGAGTGGGCTGAGTGCATGAATTAATGTAGCCACATTCTCTTGCACCACGTAGGGTCATAGTTAGCATATCAGCCATGGTGAGTAAAGCTCCCTCTAGCTTTGGCTTCCATTGCTGGAGCTGTGAGATAAGAAAGACCTGCAAATAATAACAACTGAAGCAGACAGTTGCAGGCGAGAAAGAATTAAGGCTACTGCACACCACCATTGTCGTTGCTATTGGAGTGAAGCATGGTTTGTTTGTTTTTCCTTTTTGTTCAGTTGCATATATCAGATCTCATACTCTGTGTTAGTATCAATAAATATTTGTTCATGTCTGCAGTTTCCTGCTATTTCCTGTACTGACTATTCAGTACAGTACATCTCCTTGGTATCTTTTTATATCACTGAAGAAACTGATATGCTGAAATGAATATAAAAAAAAAATTCTGACATGACACACCTCTATTCTTTTTTTAAAAAGACTTTATGCCTATTTTTTTTTCCTCTTGTACTCGTAGGAATGGTTTGATAGCTCAGCATTCGAGCAGCTCTGGAAGGCATTTATCTTAGGGCAGTTTTCTCTATACATAAACTATTGAAGCAGAGAGGCTGTGATTAAAATAATTTCACACTGTCTTGGTTGGAGTTAAAATGACATGACCTTCAGCGGCTTCTCTTTGGACATTTGTAGATCATTTATTCCATTGTAACTGTTTGGCTATGACAATGAATCAGGCATTTTTTTAAAATAGTGGCCAGTTACAAAGGGGTTCACATGTTGGTGAAGCCAGTTCAGAAGTGAAAAAAAGTTCACTTATTATTTATTTTATTCATAACACTGTCTTTGAGGCTTATCACCATGTTAGGGTTATACCCAATCATGTTGGGGCTCTGACCTCCACAAACTCCAAGGTTGCCATAGTGAGCAAAAGGGATGGAAAAAAGGAAGAGGGTTCTTTTCTTAAAAAAAAAAAGCAGTATCGTTAGTTGGAATATGCCAAGAGCACAGGACCAATTTCTTTGGTAAACATATAGGCCTGGAAATAGAAACAACTGCTTTAATGTCAAAGAATTTGCACAGCAAATCCAAGCAGGTGAACTTGATTCAATTATTTTTTTTACAATCCATATCTTTATTATCTAACCTAGCAATGTGAAAAACTAAAGAAACATAAAGACATCAGGGAAAAGGCAGACATGTAAAAGATTAAAATATCCTAACCAAGGTCTGCTTTCTAATGTGCATCTCAATCTCTCTCTCTCTCCCTCTCTCCTCTCTCTCTCTCTCTCTCTCTCTCTCTCTCTCTCTCTCTCTCTCTCTCTCTCCTCTCCTCTCTCTCTCTCTCTCTCTCTCTCTCTTCTCTCTCTCTCTCTCTCTCTCTCTCTCTCTCTCTCACACACACACACACACACACACACAGAGAGAGAGAGAGAGAGAGAGAGAGAGAGAGAATTTTGATAAAACTGTTGGATTATATGATATCTCTAGAACTGTGAATTAAATTGTGAAATTTGCACCCTTCTACTAGAACTAAACTTTTAGGTTTTAGTCTTTCTACACACACACACACACACACACACACAGAGAGAGAGAGAGAGAGAGAGAGAGAGAGAGAGAGAGAGAGAGAGAGAGAGAGAGAGAGAGAGAGAGAGAGAGAGAGAGAGACAGACAGACAGACAGACAGACAGACAGACAGACAGAGACAGACAGACAGACAGAGGAAAAAGAATTTTGACAAAACTGTTGGATTATATGAAAATATCTAAGACTGTGAATTAACCTGTAAAATGTGCACCCTTTTACCAGAAACCAAACTCCTAAGTTTTAGACTTTCTACACAAACACACATGCACAGAGAGAATTGTATGTAAAGGTACATACACTTACATATACAGTATTTATACATATGGACATATGTATTTCTACATAAGTATATGAAAGCCATACAAAGTACAAGAGCAATTGTGATTCCTGTCCAATTAATTTTCTCTACTGCCTAAGGAAATTCCTTTAGGGGTTGTATAGCCTCAGGAATTTCTCATCCCTATTTGTGTGGAAAAAAATGTGAATGCTAATTCACAAATTTGTTCAGGAGAAATAAATACTATCAATAGTTTCTCTTGGTTGGGGCTGCTCATTAATAGTATTTTCTTTAATTCTTTATTTGAACTGATTTCTTCCAAGAGTGAATATGATCGCTTGATTCTAAAGTGTGAAGGGGGAGGAGGGAATTAGGAACAGTGCCTGGGGGAAAAAGGCCTTCTGAGCAATATTATATGACCACTCATTTCTTCCCTGTTTGCCCAACACAACATCCAGCAAAGGAAGTAGTGAAAAAGAGATGCCACTCACATCACAGCTAGATGAGGAACAAATATTCATTGTTTTCTGTGAGTATCTCCCAATAGAGACAAGCAGAGTCTTCCCTAAGAGCTGTTGTTTGACATGTTAGCAATCTTTTTCTACTTCCCTTGTCATTTTTCAGATGTTTTGTCCAAACACATGCCTCCAGATTTGCTCTGAAATTTTACTGTAGGCCAAAATTCACCAGCAACTCTCTGTGGCATACAAATAGTGCTGCATGGAGAGACCTGCCATGTTTTTCAAACAGGAGCAGTATAAACAGCTGCTAGGCCACACACATTCTAAGATTTGCATGTAGATTCAAGAACAGTAGACATTTCCCATGCTTGTATTTTCATATAACAAGAAAAGGAAATCTAAGAGTGAGGCCAGCTGTGTATGTTTAAAGAAAGGCCCAACTTGCTGTGTGAGTGGACAATTCTCTATGACCTGAAGTAGCCCTTACGCCAAAGCTGAAAGTTACTTATCTATTTTAATTCTGGCAATGACCCATATATTTTTTACTGTTCCAAAGATATATCTTCCCATAGGGCTTATTTCAAAGAAAAATTGAAATGTTCCAGCATGTCTATATGTACAACATGTGTATATGCTTGAATTTATCACTTAGGAAAATTTTCCCTTGGAGTCAAGTTAAATGCCTGAATTTCAGAAGCAGAACTGCAACATTTCCTAAAGCTACTGGCTGTGCTTTCATTTGTCATAAAAGTCAGAGATTTCTTATGCTCTACTTAGTACTTCATAAACTGTACCTACTGCATCTCTCCCAGATTCTTATTCTATCTTTCTTACTCAGGTCTCAGAAAATTCCATCAATATATTTTCTCTTGTTTGGTAAAGAGGGTTAGATTATCTTTGCTGCACCTTTATCATTATTGTGATCCTAGACTGTAATAAAACTATTTAACATGTCTATATCTTTTATTTCTGAACATGATGAAATTGCGCCTTCAAGATACAGTACCCCAGGTCAAGGTTTGTTTGTGCCAACAATGAGATGGTCTTCATTACTTGGCCTGTAATAACTTTTCTATGTAGTATCTAAACCAAATAGAAGAATGACTTCAATTTTCTTTCCCAAATGCAGGCCAAGTTATTAACCTAGATGTTAGATTCTAGTGGGGGAAAGTCAGAACAATATCTCTTTTCCGCCTCTCTCTAGACTTAATCCTGTTAGAGTGGGAGAAGAGAAAAGAAAAGGTTTTTGAGGAGAGATGATTCACTTGTACTAGTTGAATTTTGCACTAAGAGTGACCTGAAGAGTTCCTGGGTAGATATATATCATTGTAAAAATAAGCCCATATATAGAAAAGACCCCATTGAATCCTGGCATGCTATCCTGGCAAAAAATTAGTTTTTACTGTCGTTTTTACTTTTAAGACAAAAAGCCAAGAGGAAATAGATGGGCTCCTATTTCCTGACAGCACTGGAGAAATAGCTGAAAGGAAACATTGGATTTAAAAAGTGCAATCTTAAAAAAAAGCCTAAAATCCCTTATTTGTTGTTTTGTTTCAATTTAGGAGCTGGGCAACTTCAAAGTAGCTCTGGGTAGATTGTATTAAAACATAATTCCAAACAAAAAACAAAATAAGATCCAGTCACTCAGTATAAGAACACATCAAAAGGGAGTACCATCCATCATACTCCAAAGCCTGAGAGAACATCCAGGTCTTCAATGAGAGCCACCCAGATTTTACTCCAGATGGCAAGTGTTCCAAACCGATTCCCAGTTTCTCCAGAAAATATTATATAGTGTATGGATAACACCTGGTTTAGCTCCCTTAGTTCCTTTAGCCTGGATCTTTTAAAAGATTTTTTTTATTTTTTCAGCCTTGCATAATTGGATTTATGGGAAATTATTTCCCTTTACTGAAATAAACTCAATCTGCCACCGTATACCATTTGTCTGCAGTTTGTGATTTCAGGCTATATTTGTTTCAAATCAACTTGCATTTGGAGATCACATTTGATAAACATAGGGAGTAATGGGGAAGCATTACAATGAAAAAAAAATATTAAGAGGTCAAAAGCAGTTCTACTTTTTGATAGAGTGAGGTGAAATAGCATGGTTGGTCCACCATACAGAGTATCATAACCCCATCTTTTCAAGAGTTAGACTACATTACATTCTTGAAGTATTCTCCCTCTTTATCATTAAGGCAGAAGTAGCAGGGATGAAGAGTCTGTAGAAATATTTTGGCTAAATGAATGCCAAAAATATCGGACTCTTATTTGACAACAATACTTTAAAAAATCATTTAAAATAGGTTTGCGTAAAAATGAGAATTCATCATTCTCTGATCATTTGCTTTTTTAAGTGGAGAGGTTTGTTTGTATGCCTGGTTTTTTTGGAGGGGGGATGATTTATTATATACTGTTTATGCAAGCATTATTAAAGTCTGATGTGTTGAAATAGAATCATATAAGGACTATTATTTATTTATTTACAAGCACCACAGCAAGTACATTTTCAGACATACTTACCCATTGAATAAAGATGAGTCTCTTTTTCTCTCTCCATCTAAGTGAGTCTGCCTAAACAAATTGTATCAGAAGAGAGAGATAGTAAAAGTTCCCCTAAAATATTGTGATAATCACATTTTACAGAACTGGTATAAATTTATGAGCTGACTGCTCTTGTCAATATTAGAGAACTCATCACACCCTTCAATTTCTCCTGATCTTTATCCACATAAGGAATGAAAGCTGTAAAAACATCTGAAATTCTACAGAGTAAAAAAGTCCATCAAACCTCCAAATTACTCCAAATTGTTCCTGATTGGTTCAATCTGCTAATCAATTTGAAAGTTCAGTTTAAAAAACAAGTCAGTCAAATTTCTTGAATACCTACACCCCATTTGAAGTTTTATGCAGACTCACACTGAATGCCAACATTCTTCTTTGATACCACTTTAAGACAACAAATAAAACTGGTAAAGCTTTCCAACATTTTTCATAGTTATTACTACAGATAGTCCTCGACTTAGAATTACAACTGAGCCCAAGATTTCTGCTGTTAAGTGAGACATTTGTAGAGTGAGTTTTGCCCCATTTAATGACCTTTCTTGCCACAGATGTTAAGTAAATAACCACAGTTAAGTTAGTAACACAGTTGTTAAGTGAATCTGGTTTACTCATTGACTTTGCTTACCAGAAGGTTACAAAAGGTGATCAGGTGACCCCATGACACTGCAACCATCCTAAATACGAGTCACTTGCCAAGCATCTGAATTTTGATCACATGACCATGGAAATGCTGCAATGGTTGTTTAGTGTGAAAAATGGTCACAAGTCACTTTTTCAGTACTGTTATAACTTTGAACAGTCATTAAACAAACTGTTGTAAGTTGAGGACTAGCTGTATTTCACAGAAAGTATCAACAACTACATTTCTTAGTGTACATCATACAAATATGACAACCCACACTATCTTAAAAGGCAGTCAAACTAATACTGTATTGTGCCTTCTTTTTCTGCAGAGCTGACCTAAATGTTCTCATTAATCACAATTGTAGAACAACATTGTTGTGCTAGCTCAACATTGGTTATAGTTCAAAATGTTTCTGTTAACTCCCCCCCCCCCCAAAAAAACCTTTGTGTGTCTGGTGTGGGAAGATTAATACATTTGTGGCTGTCAATGAACTGCATTGTGCAGTATGCCTGCTTTCAAGTGGCCATGTTCAATTTTTTTATGTAATAAAGTAGTGAAATGAGCTTGCACAAAAGCAAAGGAGACTGAATAATATCTGATGTTTACATAAGTGCAATGGATGCCAAGTGCAAATGGCTCCAGTTAATGTGAGCTTTCACACAATGTCAGCCAAATCTGAAAACTTTTCAGACGTCTCTTTTTTCCCCATTTTATACATATTCATTATCTTTCATTCCATGCTTCAGTTTTATTGGCACAGAATGATTGCTTTATCAGAAGCCATCAGTCTTGTCCTCTTCCTCCTTCTTATCTCGCCTTTCATTGCTGTTTTCCGAATTTTTTATATATTTATTTTTGGAATAATTTTTTACCACCCAATACAAAAATCTTCAACAGAAATAAGAAATATAAACAATATATCCAATAACTGCATCAATTAAAGCTCAGTTAAAACTTGCATAATAAAAATTATACCCATGACCTCATATTTGGCATTTAATGCCTATTTAAAAATCTTCAACATCTTGAATGTCAGAACTTGAAGGAGCCAAGGGCACATCTGCAAGCAGTACATATCAAAAGGTCTGGGAAGCCACTTAGAATGTATCCTTGCTCATCACCACTATCAAAATGCTCTCAGGATGATAAGACTTATAATGAGCAAGGTGAGCCATATTAATCTGATGGGAAGATACACATTCACTCCTATTGTTATCTTTTCACAACAATGTGAATTCACAGCTGCCAGATCTTTAGTTAGTATTGAACTTCACATACATCAGGTTCTTCCCAAGAATTAAAGAAAACATAATACATCTGTGTAGAATATTTGGGTATGTCATCCAGAGTGCTGATAATTATTAGCACAAGTCTGTGCATTTTTCTTGGCAACATTTTTTTTGAAGTGGATTGCCATTGCTTTCTTCCTAGGGCTGAGAGACAGGGAGTGGCCCAAAATCAGCCAGCTACCTTTGTGCCTAAAGTACAATTAGAAGTCACAGACTACTGGTTTCTACTTCAAGTTACCTATTTTGACATTAAGAAGCCTGAAGCAGAGTTGTACTAACAAGCACAGCATCCCTAGATACTGGTACGTCTCTGTCTCTGTCTCTGTCTCTGTCTCTGTCTCTGTCTCTGTCTCTGTCTCTGTCTCTGTCTCTGTCTCTCTCTCTCTCTCTCTCTCTCTCTCTCTCTCTCTCTCTCTCTCTCTCTCTCACACACACACACACACACACACACACACACACACACACATACATCTATCTTTCTGTCTTTCTATCATCCATCTATCTATATCTTAGTGTGCAGATAATGAAGGTGACATGGCTGCACCTAACCAAATATAATCAAGGCTGTTAATTGGCTAGCAGACTAATTTGTTCAAAAAAAATCTGGTAGTAATTTAATTTGTTACATCATTGTTTCCAATCTCTTGCCCCTCCCCAAATTAAGTTTCTCAGTCAAAAATGTTCATTTATTATTAAAAATAGAATTCTAAGGCAGAGTATCTAAATCAAAGCATTCAAGAATGTGAGGCATATTTACATAGCACTGAAGAAACATAATGGGAAAATAAATTACTAAAGCCATTGAAAAGATTTTTTTAAAAGGCAAAGACACATTACCTCTGAAAATCATGAGTTGATTTATACAAATATATTTAAGGTGTTTGGAATCATTTGGCAAGAAGTTCATCCATGTCCTGATCCATGCTGGTGTGGAATTGAAATTTAGAAATGTGGCATTTTATAAGATGTATTATACTTCTGAAACTTCAAAAACTCTAAAGGTCATTAATGGCACCATATATGGGACCACATAAGTAATTTCATTATGACTTTAAGAAACCAGAAGTGAAAATGGAATAGATTTTATGGAGGCTCCTGAACTCTATGAAAAGACTGGTTCTAAAAATATTCCTCACATTCAAAACTGTAATGTGCAAAGCAGCTTTTTGCATTTTAGTTTAAGTAGTATTTTTTAAAATGAATCTACAGATTATACAGGCTCAACTCAGTTTATGAAGTTCCTATAGCCCAAACTTTTTATATTAGTCATCTTTTTGGGTTCACCTGTTGCCAATAAGCTGAATTGGGATAATTATTTAAATTTCCACAATGCTCCCAAATATCCACCATAATATTGCAGAACAGAATTGAGGCCCATTCCACAACCATATATTTATTTGGATGGATGTTTAATCCTGCTTTGCTACTTTAAAAGGACTAAATGGGCTAGCAAAATAATTAAATTTAGAAATAAAACTACAGCTTACATAGGAGAAATCTGAACAAGTCTTCAGATGTTAGGACTTGTAAACTATCCACAGTTGTTGTAAATTGTCCAGAATCACTTGGGTGAGATATGCAATATAGAAGTTAAATTAATTAATTAATTAAAATAAAATAAAAAATAGACTTTGAATCTCATTCATATGGCATACTTTGGTCCCTGAATATAGCACCTTTCTTTTATTATTAAAACAGGAAAGTCTAAGCCTAAATAAAAATGATATGGCTACTTTAATGAATTCAATAATTGAAGCAACCTATCTTTAATATTTTTATGCAGACATTTTTATATAGGATACATGCTGTATAAAGAATTTGCAGTATTTTTCCTGATAATAAAGACAATACAACAATTGCCCTATGATCCTAGAACAGGAGTGTCAAACTTGCAATGTCACATGATGTGTCACAACTTTTTTTCCATTACCAGCAATGGGGTGGACATGGTTTCAGCATGACACATCCGGCCCACAGGCTGGCAGTTTGACACCCCTGTCCAAGAAAAATGGGTGGCTGCTTTAAAGAGTTGTAGATGGATGCTACTTTCATATGCCTGAATGCACTAAAGTACACTTATTAAGCTAAATCCCCAGTCAGAAATAATGCCAATTATAAATGTATAAATAAAGTATAATATTAATAAAAAAACAAGCCTGGTTCCCCACCCTACCCCCATTATTTTTTGTGCCTTTGAGTCAGTTCTGGCCATATTGTGGAACACACCCTGCAGTTTTCTTGGCAAGATTCCAGAAGTGGGTTGCTATTGCCTTCTTCCTAGGGTTGAAAGAGAGCTGCTGGCTCAAGTTCACCCAGTGTAAGGACCTGCCTCAACTGGATCTCCCAAGGAAGCAGAACTCCTGAAACAGGCATTGTTTCAAAAGGAACTTTTATTGAAAGTTAATGATAGCAGGAAGGCAAAGCAAGGTCTGAAGATTACACACATGAAAAGTTACATCAAAAAGCCCATTCAGGTCTCCTTCCCCCAGTGTCCAACTGTCTGTTTGAAATCCAGCCAATCCATAGGTACTAGATTGTTTTGAGAACCTTGTGATTTAGCACACTTTTCAAGGTCTCTCTCAATTTTGTTCCCAACAGTCCCAGGCTTTGTTATCAGGAGATAAGACAGATGTTTTCAAGCCACATTCCTTTCACATGGATGGAGGGCAAAGCAGAGCAAGACAAATACATTTCCCAACCAACCAACCAACCAACCCCTCCTCCCAACAGAATGGCAGGCCACGAAAAAGTATACATAGGCATAAGCAATAAATAAATAGACATGTCTATTTGTGGGGTCCTGATATACCCCCCTTAAAAATGACAGATCCACCTGTAAAACAGAGAAAAAGGAAAGGGGAGAGAGAAAATAAAACATATCAATCAGGTTTATCGGGATATTGTTCATGAAAGTGTTTGAGTAACCTAGAAACTTTAACATGCTTCTTATAGGCCCATTCATTCTGCAAAGCAGGAAGATCTTTTCAGGCAACTAAATACTGAATGGACCATGATATTTACAAGAGTCTAGAATGTCCTTGATTTCAAAGTGTTACTCACCCTCAACCATAATGGTTGTGATGTAGAAGCAAGGGCAGGTCTTAATGCAGATAGCAGACAGCAATGGAAAACTGGGTGGATTTGTCGTAGACTCTTATGGAGTTCTAGTTCCACTGTGACAGGATTAATGATTTGTTTAATGGGAAATGGTCCAATATACTTCAGCCCTAACTTTTTGGAAGGTTGTAACGACTGTAAAAACCTAGTGGAGAGGTAGACCCTATTCCCTATATGAAAGGGTTTAGGCTGCATCTGTTTTTTTATCTGCCTGGGCCTTATATACTGACCTAGCTTCATCCAGAGCTCTCCTAACAACAGGTCAAATGTTCTGCAATTAGTGTACCCACTCCTTAAAGGAAGAAATGGCAGGTTCATTAGCAGGCAATTCAGGCATAGGGAGGAAACTATCTGTTAGCCACTTGAAAGGGAGTGAAACTGCTGCTGGACTGCACCACATTGTTATAGGCCACTTCAGCAAATGGTAGCAAATTTTTCCAGTTATCTTGTTGATAATTAATAAAACATCTAAAATATTGTTCTAGAACAGAGTTTGTTCATTTTGTCCCCCCATTCGCTTGAGAATAATGACAAGATGACAGTCCTTGATCAGAACCCAGAAGACCCAGAAAGGTTTTCCAGACTTAGAAGTGACAGCTTCCTAGAGATTTTTAGCACTTCCAGATTCTTATGATCAGTCCAGACCTGAAAAAGGATTTTACTCTCCTCTAAAAAATTCCTCCAAGTTAGGAGGGCCCATTGTACTGCCAAGCAGCCCATCACTGTTCAGTCTCAGTTAATTTTTGGGATGTGTAAGCACAGGGCTGCAACTGATCTGGTTCTTCTGAAGCAGTACTATACCTACGGCTATATCATTAGCATCAGCTTGAATCACAAATGGTTTTTCCAGGTTCGGGTGCCTCAGCAACGTCTCCGCTGAAAAAAGTCTCTTAAGTTTTTTGAATGCAGTTTGATATTCTTCAGTCCATTTTAACAGCTGCCTAGGCTTTGGGTTACTTTCTCCCTTAGTTTTCAACAGATTTGTAATGGGGAGCACAATCTGTGCGAATGAGGGGATAAGTTGTCTGTAAAAATTGGCAAATCCCAGAAAACTTTGTAACTGTTTCCTGGTGCATGGAGGGGCCCAATCCAGGACAGGCTGCACCATCTCCACCCCCTCATGCAAAATGCAGTAGCCCAAATAGTCAATTCTGTCCTTATGAAATTCACACTTTGAAAGTTTGGCATATAGTTTGGCAGAGTGGAGTTTCTTTAAGAACTGCTCTAACTAGCTTCACATGCTCTGCATTGGTCTCAGTGTAGATTAAGATATCACCAAGTATGCCAAAAACCCCTTATACAGATGTTCATGGAGGACTTCATTAATCAGTTGCATAAACACTGCTGGTGCCCCCTGTAGTCCAAAGGGGAGCACCCTAAACTGGAAACACCTCAAGGGACAGTTGAAAACAGTTTTCCATTCATCCCCTTCCTTTATTCTGATTTGATAGTAAGCCTGCCGCAAGTCCAACTTTGAAAACAAATCCCTTTTGACAGGTGAGCCAGCATGTCTCCCATGAGGGGCAAGGTGTACAAATTCTCCACTGATACTGCATTCAAACATCTATAATCAATGCATAAATGAAGAGACAAGTCCTTTTTCTCCCGGAATAGAACCAGGGCTGCCACCCTGGGCCTGGCCGTTTGAATACAACCATGGGCTAACTTTTTGTCGATAAACTTCATAGCTCATCTACCTCTCTGGGAATCATAGAATATAACTTTGGCTTTGGCAGCCCTGGACTGATCTCAATTGCACAGTCTGTAGGTCAGTGAGGGGAAAGCTCATCCAACTTCTTTTCACTGAAAACTTTGGCCAGATCACGGTATTCTCTTGGAATGCTCTGCAGCTCCTGCTCACTCAGTGCCAATGCCAACTCTCACTTCAAGCCCTCTACTTTACAATCACACAGACACTGGGGAGGTATTCTCTTCTTTGGGAACTTTAATCACTACTCTCTCCAATCAATTAGGGTGTTCCACTTCTTTAACCAGGTCAGTCCCAAAACCAGAAGCCATTCCATGTCAGGAGCCACAATGAAGGCTAAAGTCTCTGAGTGGCCTCCCATGGTTAGTCCCAGGGGCTCAGTGGCAAAACTTGTTGGGGTGCCCCCTGTCACTGACCCATCGAACTGGCAAAAAGCAATTGGGTCTTTGAGTCTCCTTAGGAGAACCCCCAGTTTCCTGACCAGGTTTGTGCTTATTAGGCACCCTGAGTCCAACAATGCCAAGAGAGCTATTTTCCTGCCCATGCCTGAGACTAATAATTCTATGGGCATGGTTATGGGATTGATTGACCCATTTACCAAAGGACCATCATTGTAGTTGCTCTCCAACATCCCTGACTTGTCACCCAGTGGAGTAGGAGCTCTACCTTCTGCCTATGGGTTTGGGGGAGCTCCATGACCTGACATCCAGCTGGTTTTGTGCCTAAGACAGGACTTGAATACAAAGTCTTCCAGTTTCTCACCTGCTGTTTTTAACCACTATACCAAACTGGTTCTCAGCCTAACTCTTCACTTCTGCTTTTAATGGCAGAATCAGTTCTGTTTGTTTTCAAGACACAGAGAAATCATGTTATCACCTGTTTTGGTGAACAGATTAAGATGTTATTAAATTAAGTTAAAAATACAAAATGAAAACAAAAGAGGCAATTCTGCAATCAAGTCCCCCCCCAAATAAAACGAAATGTGTTTGCTAATATGTGTGACTTTTTTTCTGGTCCAGCACAATGGGGAAAAATAAGACACATACATCTTTTAGCATGATTAGAATCTGGCCAAATTTACAGAAACAATGTTTTCACATACATTCTAGTCATTTTTTAAAAACAAAATATCTATAGTAAATCAAATCTGAACACTGCATTTCTAACTACACATATATTTTGATTTCAAAAAGTTGATGGTTGAGACTTGTTTCATTTAATGTGTGAAAATACTTTTATAAGATTTCCCACTAACACAGTACCCCATTACCCAAATGAGAGAACAACTCAACTACTTTTTTGACTGTTCACAGTACTTTAAAAGAGTGAGTACAAATAATAAGTACAAATCAATGATTTTTAATGATTTAGCAGGATAGTCTGGCATGTGAACAAAGATATAGAATAAAGAAAAAGATTTTTCATTTCACTGGTTTTTCAGTCCTGTTTATATGTGGAGAGAGGAGAGGAGAGGAGAAGGGAGGGGAATCTTTTTAGACCTAATTTCAGGCAGAGAACACTGAGCTACAGAGGCTGCAGACTACCTAAGACAATTGCTTCTAAAATAATTTATAGCTAGATTAAAGATGGAGAACAAGAATGACTAAAAGTAGGAAAGTCATAAAGAAGGAAAGTTGAGTATGCAATTCAGCACACACTCAAATTCTTGTAGATTTGAGTATGACAAAGTTTATTTCTAGTGACAAATACATTTTCTGCCTTATCATATCAACAAACACACACACAAATACAATAAATATGGTCTGCACTTCCCCCAAGTTACTATTTGGACATGGATGCATTGCATTTTTTCCCTTTTTCTTTCTTTAATGGAGGAACTGCTTATCCATCTGATACATCATAGGAGCTGTCAATCAGAGAAGTTCCTTTTTATGGGTTGCATTTTAAAGCAACCTTTTCCAGTCTGATTGAAAAATAACAGAAAGTCCAACGGATATAGATACTGCTCTGCACGATGTGAATCAAACATACATATGTAGGACTCTGCATATCTGTATTCATAATAATAGTAATAATAATGATAAACATAAATCAATCCACTGCTGGATGAAAACCTTTTTTGTTATTGTTGTCCAGAATGATATATTTGAGATAGGCAGCTGTATAAATTGAATAAATAAATAGATAAATCATTATTTTAAAAAGTAGAAGACAAAAAACCTTGGAAAATCATAAATTTAAAATGAATTGCTTGGCTGTCCTTTTCCTTGCTCCTTTTTTAGTACCCCCTCCCTGAAAAATAACCCACAAATGCAATACTTTGCTGCAGATGGGGTGTTGATTTTTATTTTATTTTTTACTACCATTTATATACTGCTCAATCAATTGTGAAATTGCATATAATTAAAACATTGGAATAATGACAGCAATATTCAAAATTCATCATAAATTCATTCATGGGCAAGTACAATTCTTGATGTCTTAACAAGCTGCAAAAACCAAATATATAATCAAGAAAATAACATTCTTTACCACTTTTCCATCTAAAGCATGGGATGTCCCAGCGTGGCAACTTTAAGTCCTGTGGACTTCAACTCCCAGAATTCCCCACCCAGCTTGCCATGACACTCCTGATCTAAAGTCATGTAAACACTTCTGTTGGTTCCAAGCCCAAATGTGATAATTTCAAATTCAAATCATGTAAGTTCATGTTCCAGCTTCTGAATTGCAGTGTCAAATGCTGCAAGGAAATTGTCAAAAAGCTCCATTCAATATTCTGGGAAATATCCGATATATACAAAACATTGTTTGAAATTGTATTATCCACAATTCAAGGTCAAAAGAAACTAATTCCATAATTTTAGAGTAATTTTCTATTGATTGATCAGGATGGGACATTCACATTTGTTTTTCTAATGGCTGCATAAATAATTAATGGCATTTTTATCGACTTCCTTCCATTTGTCTAAAAATAGGTTACTGACTTAGGACTGAATTGATTCCTCTAAAGCTTTTAACCAGATAGAAGGGATCTTGAGGTAAAAATGAGCCCTTGCAAATTGAGTGTAATTAACATTAAAAATGAGCCTTGTGCAAGTTGAGTATAATTAACACTGTAAATCTATTTACTGGTAAATAGAATTAAGATTCAGTCCTTCACACCTTAAGCTTATGCCATTTACATGGCACTTACAATGCTTAGACTTCCTCTTGTGATCCAGACCTTTGATTATTTACAGATTTGGTTACTGTTACTGTAATAGTGTGAAAGCTGTATGGAACTCATTATTCCCACCTAAAGTTGATTACATCCAATTGTGTTTTTTTGCACAAAATTATAACTAAGTCAATGCTGTGTCACATTCAGTGGTGGAATTCAGCCAGTTTGCCTCACTTAGGCAGAACTGGTAGCTAATTTTTTCTTGCCCAGGCCCAGAATGGTCTTCCGGAAGTGGCATCCTCACAGAAAACTGGTTGTTCACATATTTGAATCCCACCACTAGTCACATTAATCAATATTATACTAGGTTGAAGTGTCAGCTTTTTGGGATCTTAATATTTAGTACTTGTTGAAGGGATGGGTATATTGACATGAAAAATATTAATTTTAATAAGATGACTTGTTTGTTTGATGTCCAATGGATTGATCTGAAAAGAAGTGAAATTTAAAATTGGTAAAATGTAGTTGGCTTATAGTTAAACTTGGACATACGGAGTGAAGAAGGTCTACAAATTTAAAATGATTGTATTAAGTTGAATGGCTTTAAATTGAACTTTTTCATTGTTTACATGTACAAACGGATATCTAATAATAAAAAAATTATATATAAAAAACGTATTATGACTACCCTAAAAAAATATATATATTTAGCCCCATTTAAACAGAAGAATTGATTCCTATCAAGATGTGAACTCCAAACCTAGACCAAAGTTTTCGCTTCCAAAGTTATAGCAAGAACTTCTGCAAGTATCCATTTTCAGATAATTGGCAGGAAACAGTTCAGGAACTACAAATGATAATATGAGATATTTATGACTTGCAAGGGGTGGGGTAGCAACTGACAACAAATGTCATATGTCATAATGCAAATTATCTAGGTAACATCACAAAACTCTTACATAATTGCATTGTTTGTGTGAGGATATCATGATGCATGGCTCAAAAATTTACATCATCACAGTTTGCTAGAGATAGTCCTAGTTTCCAACTTTGGTTACAGCTTATGGCTAACTGGAGATATGTTTCTTTCTCTGTTGGACTTCATCATGAAGAAGGTTATTCATTCATTCATTCATTCATTCATTCATTCATTCATTCATTCATTCATTCATTCATTCATTCATTTAAGTTTATATGCTGCCCACCTCAGTGTCAAGCAACTCTTTCATTCAGGCCGTCAAATACAGGCATGTAACACCTGAAGGGCTTCAGGTAGAAAGCTCTGGTAAGATCATGGTGGAATTAATCTTTCTGATTTTCAATTATATTGCTGGGCTTACTATCTTGATATGTGTTTTTAAGTGGAATGAAAATAATTTTGTGTATAAACATTAGGTACAACTAGAAAACCATTACCAAGCTTTGAAACTTTGCAAATACTCAACTTTGAAACTTGGCAAATAAATTCTAATTTTAACCAACATATTTATTTTTCCTGTTCTTAAGGCTGTAAAAATATATTTAGAAAACTTTAGAATAAAGGCCAAAATCAGCACTGGTTCTCATGAGAAATTGATCCTTTGGGATAACTCAACTTTTAAAATGGTAGCTAAAAGTCTTTTTTGTTTGTTTGCAAAATTTGGCAGAGAATGGAATTGATACCTTAAACTAACTGATAGTCAAAGTCTTTTGTGAAGGTTTTGACCATTGCCAAATAATTTCTAAAATTCAAAAATGCTGAACAGCAATACATCCAATTAAAACATTTTGTTGCTCTGTCGTTTTTGACCTGATGTGTTTGGCAACCTCTGAAACACATAAATTATCAGGGATATTGGCCCAAAGGTTTTGGCAGAGCCCAAGACCATAGTCCACATATAGAAACAACTGAATATCTCTAAGAAAAATATAGATAATCTACAATAACCTTAGTCTAAAGAGCTGAAATATCCTATTTTACAAATCAGTGGTATCATGTTTTAAATGCTGTCATATAGTGCCATGTGGTCTTAAGAAGTGTGTAAGTCATAAAAATGTTTGTTTTCATTTTTATTGAACACCTCAAGGAATGTTTACAACAGCCTTGCCATCAAATGTTTCATGCTGGCAATGTGGTAAATTTGTAGACTAAATTTGAAGATTTAAATATGATTTGGGCTTGTTCATTTGTTGCCCCCATTTTTAAATGTTATATCAATACAAAATAGCATGGTATTGAGGCAGAAAATGTTTCAAAATGTCAATTCAAAGATAAAATAGGTAGCAATCATTTGGAGTTTGTTGATCCATGAAGACCTTTGGGTATAAGAAGAGAAACATTTGAATATGATAAAAAAAGCTATTATAATAATGCACAACCCCAGAGATAAAATCCTGGACAGAAGCAGTTAGGTCCCTTTTATCCTTTAGACAAAATGCAGTAATTAATCAATATGATTCCCATTGTGGTAAAGATATAATTCATTTTTTAAAAAAATGTCCTGCTTCATATGATTTCAGTACTTTATGCCCATACTACAGTGTACAGTACATTTGCTTTGATTTGTTTATTAGTTTCATACTGACAGCAAATAAAAGAATAGAAAATCAAAAAGAAAAAAAATGACAAATCTTCCATAGTGCCACTAATTGATTAGTTATATTCTGAAATCTTATTTGTCCGGACAGCTTCTCACTCCTACAAGTTATTAAAACAAAGAAACAAAAAGAGAGAAAGATGAAATTGTGTGCACATGGTTTCAGCCTTTAATGCCGTCAATAGATGTGTTTCTTAGCCTTTTTGACAGCAGTGGTGGGGAGACAGTGGGGAGGAGTATAAAAAATTGCCATGTTTCACGGCTTTAAAACATTGGCTCTGTTGTCTGGCATAATTGAGTCAACAGTCTGCTGGGTTTCTTCCAAGCACTTTGACAACTGTTTGCTCACAGCCACCAGTAAATTAACTGGACTGCACATTTACCAAAGGTCCCTGTATACAGAAGTTGCATTTCCGGTCCTTTTGGTCAAAAGTAGTAATAGGCAGTAAAACGCAATGGATAGTTCCTGATCCAAGTCACTTGCTCTATTGTAGCTCAGCCCTGGGGGTGTTTTTCTTGGCATATCTTTCAGAGAACCTTTGTTCCAGGGTGTTTATACTGCAAACTGTTCACATTCTTTTAGATTAAAGGGGAGCAGCTGGGGGGGAGGGGAAGAGACTTGTTTCACAATATAAAAAGAAAGGAATTATACTGATCATTTTGAAAGACTTGAATGAAACATTGAAGAAAACATTTTGGAGATGTTTTGAATTTTAAGATTCTAAAAAAGAAAGATTTCTCTTTTCTCCAAAAGTTTGTTTAATTACTGCAAAACAGTAAAGGTTACCCCATTGTTAAAGTACAAAACAACATGCAAGTTGAATATTTATTTATCAAATTTAGAGACTGCCCATCTCACTCATAGAGCGAATATGGCTTTGAAAAGTGTTATTACAGTACTTGCCATCAGCATTTTCAATGAATAAAACATTGGGAGACCTAAAAAACCAGGTCAGGGACAGATCATCATGGAGAAAATCTATGAATGTGGTCACTTTGTGCAGATCAAGTTGCAACAGTGAGGTAGATACCACAGGGTTTCCCATTTTACACAGTTCATGTCAAAATATTACATTTTGCGCTTATACTATGTACTTCAAGAGGATGTTTTTTTTCAGCCATGATTTAAAATACTAAACTTTACAAGGTTATTAAAAAGAATAACTAAAATATGATCTTTCCAGGTATTTTCCTGTCTGGACTCTCTTTAATCATTGATATGCACAAATGACAAATTTGGGAACTGTTTTAAAATTGCTGTGAGGAACAAAAAGGACCCTGAGCTATAGTTTTCATATTAAAATTCTGCTCTGCCAGGACTTTACCTAATGCAGCACTAAACAAATTATCTTTTGAACTGTGTAAACTTTTTCTGTATGAAGTTTTAAGGATTATTCAGATAATCTAAAAGAATGTTGAATGAAAAGTCTTCATCCTGGTTCATCCAAGCCGGGATAAATAAGCAACATGGCGACTGCTTTAGAAAGAAGGCTGAGTTTATTGAAGAGCTAGAAAGATGGTTCTTGCAGGAAAGAGGAGAGACAAAAAGAGAGACTGAGCACATGTGGCAAGTAGGTTTTTATACCCACTGAAGCCTTTTGTTTGAAATAGTTTCCTGTTCCTGTGTTGAGGCTTTGTATTTCCTGTGTCACGTATTCTGACCTGAGTCTGGGTGTGTCTTTCTGGTATTCTTGATGGTGATGGATTAGTCCTATTATGTCCCAAGGTCATATCCTGCTTCCCTGGGGCTGATGACTCTTAGAGTTTGGATGGGGTATGTAGATTTTAGGTGTCTTTGTCTTCTTGATCTCCTAGCTGGGGCCTTTCTGATGGTTTACATCTGCATTTATACAGAGCTGGCTTCTGCTTGGGACAGAGAGACTTGGGGGCAGGATTGGTTTCTGCTTTTAAAATCCTTTTGAGGAAATATATTTTTCTGCTCTTTTAATATTTCCTTCTCTGGGGGGGGGCTGACTTCCTTCAAGAAGGATTTTGAACCCTTTGAAAAAGCAAATTATTCAATGAATAAGGCCATCAATGGCTACACAATATCAACAATTTTTGAAGAGGCACTATGCGTTTTTATTTCTCTATGGCACCTTTCATTATTAATTAATTATTCATTATTAATAGCAGTTATTAAAAGGAGACTATAAGAGTGATGCATGAAAGGTATAAGAATCACAATGATGCCATATGTTAATGAATATTATAATATCACCACAAAGAATAGTCCCTAACCCTAACCCTTCCAACCCAAGAATTTTGGTTCTGTTTGCTTGTTCTGTTGCAAGAAATCTTGACAAGAGCTTCTTTTTTCTTACTAGTAGGTGTTTAGTACTTAACATATTTGAAAATTAGAACAATTGGGAAGCTTCAAGAAAAATATAACAGAATACCAGAGTTGGAAGGGATCTTGCAGGCCTTTCAGAGAAGTAGTTATCCAATCTCTTCTTAAAAACCTCCAGTACTGGAGCACCCACAACTTCTGGAGGCAAGTCATTCCACTGGTTAATTGTTCTCACTATCAGGTAATTTCTCTTTGGTTCTAGGTTGCTTCTCTCCTTCGTTAGTTTCTACCCATTGTTTTTTGACTTGCCTTCTGGTGCTTTGGAGACTAGATCAACCCCGCCTTCTTAGATATTGAAACATTGCTATTATGTTACCCCTAGTTCTTTTCATTAAACTAGATACTGTATATCCATTCCTTCAATTTTTGTTTATATGTTTTAGCCTCCAATCCAAGATATGCTGTTTATACAGTACACTTTCACTAGGAGCAGACAAATGTAGGTTGGGGGAATCTACCAGAGATTTTCCTGTAGTCTCAAGGTTCACCAGCCATAGCCTATATCCCAAAAATGGAGGTTGAATTAAGGGAATGTGAGCTCAGACATTTCCTCAAATTAAAAGGACTACACATTGCTCACTGATTTTCCACTCACAAATCCATTCTTGGCTATCCATGTTTCTTTGTTTCAGCTGTATAATTAAGGATTCATTTTATTACCACTGAAGCTAAACAAGAGAAAACAAGAAAGCCTCATGAATGTATTGCAATTCTCTTAGCAATTCAGATTCTACTTTTGGTATCTGCCCTGTTTGATACAGCACAGAATCACTGCACAATGTATTGTTCCTATTTAGCATCATAAATAATCATGAGGTTGTCACCAAGTTCTCAAGTTTGCTTTAGAAATAAGCAGACCCTTCCTACCCTTGTCCCTACCTAGAAAAATAAAAATGAAAAGAATTATTTGAAAAGCAAATAAACAAACAACTAGTCTCAAAAGAAAAGGCAAGGATCAGATAAGTCTGCAAGTGGCTGTTAAAGATGTTCCTTCACTAAATAGTTACCCAGACAACCAGCAACAAGAGAGAAACAAGGAAGAAATAATTTACCAGTGTGTAAAATGGCATAAAATGTTTTTGATATATGCAATTCTTTTCCCAGCCCTATTTCTGTGGTATTGTGAATCTTTCTAAGTAAGCCAGACAGGAAACATAATCAGATGAACTAATCCTACTTTGCTGTAAAGCTACATTAACAGAATCGTGCAAGTTTGAAAGGCAGATCTCCCGCTGTCTCCTTGACAGTCTGAGAAGTTGGGAGTATCCCTTCTGAACCTCTTTCTCCACCCATTATGCAGCTACAGGCTATGCTGTCCCTTATTTGAGCCTTTCCCGGGCAGTATGTCTTCACCCCATTTCTAAGGTCTTTCTCACATACTATTACAATTGTGTATACATATATATTTTGTATCTCATTTAAATAGACAGGTATGAACAAAAATGTCTTCTGTCTGCGTTTTCAGAAATAAATTGTTTTGTTCAGAATTAAGTATCTCATGAACCAGAATTATTCATTTCTATTCATATTATATTTGTGCCAAAAATCTTACTGTAAAAAGTGTAGAAATAACATCAACTCTGAAAGCTTATATATTGTATATCCACGTCTGTCCATCTGTCTGTCCATCCATCTGTCCATCTGTCCATCTGTCCGTCTGTCTGTCTGTCTGTCTGTCTGTCTGTCTGTCTATCTATCTGTCTGTCTATCTATCTATCTATCTATCTATCTATCTATCTATCTATCTATCTATCTATCTATCTATCTATCTATCTATCTATCTATCTATCCTCAAATAACTTACATCATGTAAGGTCTTAAAGATAATAATTACCAATTTAATTGTGCCCAGAAGAACACCAGCAAACAATACAGCTCATGAAGCAGTAGTGTCACCTCCTGAGGCATGCTCATTACTGTCCATGCCACTGCTGCTACATTCTGAACCGGTTGAATTGGAACAGTGTTCAACAGCAGCACTATGTATTGCAGTAATTCAACCATGAGGAGACTATGGCATGAATGACTATCCACCAGTTTTAAAGAGGTGTTAAGTAGGAGGGAGAAAGCAGTAAGCTTCATCATATTTTTGAACTATTTTTTAATTAAAAATTTGTAATAGTTTTAATCAGAATTTATTGGATAGGGGTTACATTTGTTGTCACACTGCTGTTTGGAGAGCATCAATCTTCTTAAAAAAATAAAAAAAATAGAAGAGAAGTCTGACTATGTGAATAAAGTAAATGCAATCCCTGTCCTATTGTATTGAGGATGTATTCTGAAGGAAGATTAACACTAACAAAGCTTTGTTCTGTCTTGCACTCATCCTGTTACAGAGGGACAAGTGAAACATTTACACTGATCTGCAATATACCTTTACTGTAATCTCTATTTATTCTGTTTATATGTCATCTTTTCCAACTAATTTTTTATCATATTCTAAATAAGAGTTACTCTTTCATATATGTATGAAGCTTTGAAAATACATAAGACACACTTACATGCATACAAATATAGATAGAACCTTCCCTCCCTTCTAGAATTTCTTTTTTTTCCCCCTTTTAAAAAGACTAAATTTCCTTCTTGTTGACCAGTTGTCCTAAATCAAAGATAAATGTCTTCATTTTCTTTCAATCCAGAGCTAATCTCTAAAGATGGCAAATGTCCTTTAGATTTTGCTATGGATTATTTTCTTGTATATCTCCAACATTTTCAAAATCAGGTTCCAATAAACAGTTTCTCTCTTCCATGTCTGTTGTAAAGAATAATCACAAATTTAAACAATGTGGGTAGCTCTGCTTTAATGAAATCATCCTCTCTTGCAGAGATGAGCACTTTCTCAAAGACCTTTTCAGCAACATAAAAGAATTAATGACTCTACTGGACTTCAGAGTTTCCCAAAAACTCTCTCCAATATTCAAAAACAGTAGAAAGCTTCCTACTCAAAGTGTTACTGTGACAACTAACTCTTTAGCAATGTCTCTGGTTTACATGTTTAAATTCAAGAAGTTTGAACATGAAGTCATCTTATTTATGTGTTATAATTCTCCCCAAAAATGTCCATAGATATAAACTCATATCTATTTCAAAGCATAATCAAAATTAGCAAATAGTAGACATAGTCCCAGTGGTGCCTTCAATTTATGTAGCCCTTGTTAAGTGCACAGCTTCCCTGAAATGAAATCACTGTTTTTCCCCCTAGTTATACAAATATTAAATATTAAATTAATTTGGACACAGTAATAAATAGAACTAATTGAGTTTTCCTCAGCACCAAAAAGAATATGTGAAGGACTAAAATAACACGCAACTAAACAAATTGCCCTGAATGAACCTGTCTTTAAAATCCAATGATATGTTCTGATTGGGGCTCATTCCTAGTCACAACTGTGACTTTTAAAAGCTATTTGCTTAGTCCTTCTGTTATCTTTAGTTCCTTTATGCCCTGCCATGCTTTTCCTTTTTTATATGTAATTCTCCCCTCAGAGTGACAGGACCAGGAAAACTCATTTCCTCATTAACACCTCTCTCTCTCTCTCTCTCTCTCTCTCTCTCTCTCTCTCTCTCTCTCTCTCTCTCTCTCTCTCTCTCTCTCTCTCTCTCACTCTTTTCTTCCTCTTCCTTCTTTTATCAAACTGGCAGCATAAAACAGAGTTGGTAGAATTTTGTTTGGTTTTTATCAGATTTTTTTTCTCTAATGAAAATAGCATCTCTCTTCTTTTACTTTTATATTTATTTATTTGGTCAAATTTAGTTTTTCCTCAAAGATCTTTCTATGATTAATCTATGAAGGAACATCTCAAATCAGTTGCCTGGAAACTTTAAATTATAATTTTACCAAGTCATTCATCAAACTATAAGCTACATTGTCACCCAAGCACTGGTTTGTTTGCATAATATGAACATGGAGACGATGGATCAAATCTGTGCCTGTTCTTTGTCATATTTATATATTCTAAATGACTAAACACAATTTTGGGATCAATATTTTGCATTTTTAAGATGTTGCAATAATAGAGTTACTTTAAATACATCTTTTCACGAAGTATGCATTTTCATTTTTTTTTATCGGACACATTTTAAATCTGGATATGTAAATCTACATATACAGTAGATTTATCTGTAGAATTTGTTTTCCTTTTAAAAACAACAACCAGAAACTGAATCATAGGAGATGCAATAGAGAACAAAACTTAAAGAGAATTGTGATAGGACAATCGTATACCACTGAGATCTGGGCCTTTGAGAATTTAAATTTAAAGCTTTGCACTATGAATTATAAGTTAATTGTAAAAATCTGTACAATGGTTATAAGAAAAATGAATCAGCAGGTGAAAAATATTGTCAGAAACTCAAAAATTCTTCTGAAAATTTAAGACTACAGGAAAAAGTTTGTGGATCAGAACTAGTGACTTCTTTACACAATAACATGTTTTGAGGGGTCCTTAGTGCTTGCTTGCTTTCTTGCGGATGTTTCATTATCCTAACTATATAACGTCATCAGTACTATATAACATGTTTTATACAGGGTCAAACTAAAAACTGAAACATCCATAGGAGATTCTGTTCCCTCTGTGAGAGATATTGAAAGAAACATTGCCACAATTTTGAGGTTAATTTTAAGCTTTAGAGCGTTGTATTTATTGATAGCCCTACTATTCTGAAAACAAAGTTAAAATATTTAGATTCTGACAAGAGCACGTATTTTCCCAGTCATATCTACCCAACCCATGAAAGCAGGGAGGCATGGAATGCTATGGGTCCTTTCTCCTAAGGTGATCCATCTAGTGAGACTAAGAAAAAGGGTCTCCTCTGTGGTGGCTCCCTCCCCATGGAACATTATTCCTGCAGAGATAAGATTGCCCCCCACTTTAACACTCTTTCACAAAGCCCTGAAGCCCTGGTTCCTGACCCCAGAGTGATATGGAACCTATCAGGTAGCTTGTCTGATTGTTATCACCAAAGGGATGGATAGATTATTGTTTTTTGTATTGGGTTTTTTTTCTTATAAGAGTTACTGAGAGTGAGTTGGGTGGCCATCTAAATGTTCTAATGAATAAATAAATACTGTCATTCAATTTTTCCATATAAGACTTCCCAAATTAATTAAAATCCAAACTCATTCTTTTACTTTTTTCAGCTTTGCTTGACCTAATGTTAATTCTTGGAATAAAGTTCTTGAGAATTCTATTGTATAGTCACGGAATTAATGCTAGAGAAATAGCCTTTATATATGAGTCAAGGGTTTTCCTTCCTTCCTTCCTTCCTTCCTTCCTTCCTTCCTTCCTTCCTTCCTTCCTTCCTTCCTTCCTTCCTTCCTTCCTTCCTCTTTCTTTCTTTCTTTCTTTCTTTCTTTCTTTCTACTGCAGTAGTTTGTATTAGTTTTTATGTTCTCTGTAAAAGTTTTAATAAGATTTGTAAAAAAGAAAAAGTTTGGTCACTGATGTTTTGCAAGAGCAGGCAAGATAAAGTTCTTTTTTTTCTTTAATAATATATTTAATAAATTTCAAATACAGGCATTAAAATATAAACTAAAATAAGAGAGAAAAGGGAAAGGGAATAGTAAACAAATTAAAAGTGTCAAAAATGCCACAAACAAGGGAAAGTTGTAGTTTTTAATGAATTCAATCAGTTTTCCATTTTCAGCTTTGAAAAAAACAATTGACTTATCAGAAATTTCCTGAGAAGTTTAAGCCACCACCATAACAAGGCAGATCTTATGATGATGTCTCCTCCTCCTCCTCCTCCTCCATAATCTGGCTTTCAGAAATGTGTTTGTGGAAGAAAAAAAAACTCTTCCAGTTTTGCTACAGGTAAAGTCTAATGCCAATATAGGAGCATGCTGGATAAGGAAAGGTTTTTGTTTTCTCTTTAAAATACAATGCAGCTTTCCTTTAAAAAATAACCTTTGAATTTAAAGATAACAAGATTTTAGCAATAATTTCATGTCTGAAGATATGTTTTCATGTATTTACCTCATATGGATGTTGTGCTCCAAAGCAAAAGTTCTTGATAAGTAGTTGGTTTCATTTCTAATCAGAGGTCTAAATCCTATGATCTGTCCCAAGGGATACAATCTATATGTTGACTCAAGGAAATAAAAATACAAAACAAATATCTGGAATCAGCTCTTGGTTGACCAAACTATTACCTATAGAAGACTGAGATAAAATGCCATTCTTAGCTTTTACCATCTTATTTTCAGACCGCGAAGTGGTATTGTGTAAGTTTGTATTATATAAACATTCTGATGATTTTTGGCAGAGTACAACATTTATTGATGTGTTTAGAAGCTCTGGAAATTGCAACACTCCATGAGCCAACAGGCAACACTCAAGGAGCATGCAGCATTGTTAGCAGATAATGACCCCAGTGGCCCTCTTGATCCAAGACAGCTGATAGGATCTTTGGTGATGACCATACTATGCATTATGTACCATTGTCTTCTCTTATTTGCCTTCTTTGACACTGGATAGAAGAGCAATGGTTGAGATTCATTCTTTCCACACCAACACCTTTTTTCCCCACAAATCAGAACAACATTATATAGAACAGAGCTCAGTAAATGCCTTTGAGATACTGAACTACAAGTATTGGTCTATCACCTCTAGTCATGGCAGTTGTTAGGAATTACAGTTCCATAAAATTAGTAGGGATATAGTTTCTTCAGCCCTCATGAAGATATATCTGATTATCTGCCTCATGCTCACTTAACAACTGTCCTTTCATACCCCCTGATTATCTAGAGCCACACCGCATGGCAGTATGCTATTAAACTTGGTGGTTCATGAGCTGAGGAGATTTGACCCAGGAAAGGGCAGTTCAACAAATACTGCATTTAAATAGCGCCTTCTCTCTCAGGGAGAATTTATCTGGTTTAAATGCCTCTAAACATATTGAACTAAGGATCTTCCAGGTAATGTTACTTACTGCAATATTAAGTGCTTTAGTTCTGCAATGAAACTCTCCAGATTAGCTACAGATGCATTTAACTTGCATAGGGGCTGAATGTCTTAACTGAGAAAAACTATGTTAATGCCTTCAGGTTTTTCCTGAATGGATTAAAAATATTTTTATGTTGTTTTCAGTAAGTGTTATTCCATCTGCATATATTATACAGAACATTAGCAAATTATGATGGGAACAATAACAAGCAAACAAAATAATAAAAGTGAATTCATTTTGCTTTTGTTAGAAAATTAATTTGAATTGTAGCACTGAGTCATTGTTATGGTCTTCACTTCAGGAGATAATGCAACCACTTTGCATAACTCATTTATATTCTACAGTCCAGAAAATGCAATCCAGGCTACTTCACTGTATCTTACTTGTCCTATTCCCTTCATTTCCTCCTGAAAAGTTTAATGTCAGTTACTTAAGTGGTAGGGATCAAATTTACTTTGAACTTATGCCCCATTAGAAGAGGCTGCTACTTGAATAATGGGGAAATACTGAATGACATATCTTCTTGTGTACAACTGATGCTTGCTTGTTTGCTTCCATATGAACTCACATCTTTGACAGTGAGTTTAAACATTTAAACTTGTATGAAACCAACAGAGTTACATACATGCAGTTCACTACATAGGTAGAGATGTCTAGTGCATTATTCTACCTGAGTTTATATAAAGTGCTATTTGTATGGCTTAGACAACATTAAGTTAAAATAACAATAATACATTGGAGCTAAATTATGTTTGATGAACTTAGTTCCCATTAAAATCAATGGAACAATTTACTTATGACTTTAGGCCGCATTGATTTTAGTGGGAACTAATTTTCAGTGCAATCCAATGCATGTTAACATAGAAGCCAGTCCCACTATTTTATTTATTTCAACAAAGAAAAGAAGATTTTTAGGAGAAAACCTTCTCATGGAGCTTATTGCCAAGGATTGCCAGCTTAGATTGGTCCTAATTCACTATACTTTAAATTATGATAGAATTTGTTAAAGAATGGACAACATTTTTGTCAAATATTGTGAAACATTTTGTGAATGTCCAAAAAGGAGTTAATTTCACTGACTCTTACAATAACATACAATAACATAATTCTAAAACTGATTCACCCGTGTTAAGAGTGCTTATATCAGTTGATTTCAATTCACTTCAGTTACATTTGCTGTGAGTTGGATAATGGCTGTAACATTTTTAAATAGAGCAGTATAATATAATAGTGAATTTTAGGACAGACTCTAATTGAGATGTTACTATGTTTACAGCCTTAGTGATTTTTAGTGGTCAGATTTATAAATCAGCAGTTCCTAACTTGTAACATGGCTCATAATATGGCTAATGCCTCCATATTTCATACCAGGTTGAAGAGGAGTGAACAGATACTGTATATGAGAGACAGAAAGATATAAAGCAGATTAATAAATAGAGAGACACAATGTATCAAAGAACATAGATTTTATTTCTTACATATCTTCCAAATGGTAATTCTATTGCTCAAGGACACCCAAATATGTGTGTTTAGATGAGTTGGGTTAAAGCACTATTATTCGTAAACAAGTATAATTTTTAAAAGGATTGCTTTGATTCAAAAATATTCAGGAGTAAGTTTATTTCTAAGTCAGTCTATTTCTAAAAATATTCAGGATAGAACTAGGAAATCTGAGCCAAGATTTGTCACACTGAAAGTAGATGCTAATTACATTCTACTAATTGCATTTGAGTAGGCATCCAAGGATGATTCATGTTTTATAATTTGGTAAGCTTCCTTTGCCTGACAGAATTTCCCTAGCTTTTTGAAAAGTATTTCAATTGTCACCAGTATTCACAGTTGTTTTGAACATGGTCTGTTATAATTAATCATTGAAGAATGGATTTCAGGCATCTGGGAAGACATTATTCAAATTTCTGCACTGCATCCATGCTAAGGTTCTTTTCAGTCCCAACTATCTTACTACAAGCTAACTTTTTATGCTTATCTCCCAAGAACAGAGCCAAAAAGAATGATAAATGGAAAAGGGGTATTAGGTACAAACTGCAGAATTTCACTGATCTAAAAAAAGTCACATGCAATCCATATTGAGTTCATTTAAGATGAATCAAAAGGTGTGCATTCAATCACATCTGTTTAACAATTATGCTCTTTTAAACAAAATATTTTCTTGAAGGCATTGTAACCAGACATAAATGGGAAGCTACGGTATATTGCAAGAGGATTTCTTTACCCTCTTCTCTAAGCAAGAACTTCCTGAAATCTCCCAAGTTTCATAGCCCATGAGCTCACATTGCACTCATGTCAGAAGCACTGAAGTGGTTCCAGGTTGAAAGGATTAGCTTGTGACATTACCATTGCCTGTTGGAGGCTCCTTTCACGTCCCCTGGCAGGAGCTGAAGTGAAGGACAAGAGCTCACCCTGCTTCATGGCAACACTTAGGTCTCAAACACAAGCCACTGTGCTTCTAGCCCATGAGATGAAAACTAAAGATAGGAATAAGCTAGTGTACTATAGACAACATGTGTCTCCATATATTTCATATCTCCTACCTAATGGGTGTCAAAATTGTGACGTCATGTGACGTATCGCGATGTAGCATGACTTTTTTCCCATTGCTGGCAATGGGGTGGGCGTGGTTTTGGCATGACACATCTGGCCCGCAGGCCGGCAGTTTAACACCCCTGTCCCACATAATGTATCTCATGCTACTAATTCTGTCATTACTTAGGCACTTACTAGATACTGACCAAGATACATTAAAAATCCTCCATCAACATTTGCAAAATATACTTTGAAAGTAGTGTAGTTTTTATTAAACCAAAAGTCATGGATTGCTTCGTGATTTTACCATGCATACTTTACTTTCAGGTCAGATGCTATTTTGAAGTCTGCCCCACCTCCACAAGTTTCTGATTCTTTGATGTCAAAATAGAGAAGAAATTCCATTGATTTTAGCATGCATATATGAAAATATATGCAGTTTGATTATTGATGTTTATTTATTAAAACATGAGGAGATCTAAGTATTCTCTGTCCTATGCATTGAACAGCAGCTGGGCCGCTTTATTTCCAGAAAGGTGATATATCATTTACCATAGGATTGTTTTCCTAGTCTGTAGCTTGAGTGAATTAATAACCTACTACTTGATAAGATAGAAAAATGTGGGTTAGACAGCATCACCACCAGATGGATTCGTAGATGGCTGACCGGCTGTACTCAGCATGTGGTCCTCAATGGAATTGCATCTACATGGAGGGGAGTGTGTAGTGGGGTGCCCCAGGGTTCCGTTCTAGGCCCAGTAATCTTCAACATCTTCATCAATGATTTCGATGAAAGGATAGATAGGGAACTCATCAAATTTGCAGACGACACCAAGCTGGCAGGAACAGCCAACACTCCAGAAGACAGGCTGAAGATACAGGAGGATCTGGACAGACTTGAACAATGGGCACTATCTAACAAAATGAAATTCAATGGTGAAAAAAATAAAGTTCTACATTTGGGCAAGAAAAACCAAACGTACAGGTATAGTATAGGTGGTATCTTGCTCAATAGTAGAAACTGTGAGAGAGATCTTGGAGTGGACAATCACTTAAATATGAGCCAGCAGTGTGCTTCAGCTGCCAAAAAAGCCAACACAGTGCTAGGCTGCATTAACAGAGGGATAGAATCAAAATCATGTGAAGTATTAATACCAATTTACAATGCCTTGGTAAGGCCACACTTGGAATACTGCATCCAGTTTTGGTCACCACAATATAAAAAAATGTTGAGACTCTAGAAAGAGTACAGAGAAGAGCAACAAAGATGATTAGGGGACTGGAGGTTAAAACATATAAGGAACAGTTGCTGGAATTGAGTATGTCTAGTTTAATGAAAAGAAGGATGAGGGTGGACATGATAGCAGTGTTACAATATCTGAGGGGCTGCCACAAAGAAGCGGGAATCAAGCTATTGTCCAAAGCACCTGAAGGCAGGACAAGAAGCAACGGATGGAAACTAATCAAGGAGAGAAGCAACCAAGAACTAAGGAGAAACTTCCTGACAGTTAGAACAATTAACCAGTGGATCAACCTTCCTCCAGAAGTAGTGAATGTTCCAACACTGGAAGTTTTTAAGAAGAGACTGGACAGCCCTTTGTCTGAAATGGTATAGGGTTTCCTGCCTGAGCAGGGGATTGGACTAGATGACCTCCAAGGTCCCTTCCAACTTTATTATTATTATTATTATTATTATTATTATTATTATTATTATTATTATTATTATTATTATTATTATTATTATTATTATTATTATTATTATTATTATTATTATTATTATTATTATTATTATCATTATTATTATTATTAACTATTGCTATTATTATTGCTATTATTATTACTATTATTATTATTATTATGTCCTGAGCCTGTAAGAGCTGAAAGCAGGCTCAGAATGTTGCAATTGATCCCGGGCATTCCTAAAGCTGCCTGGGACCAGACAGAGTGGCGCCAGCCTTGCGCACATGCGCAAGGCGCAAAAATGCTAAATTCCTATTGGTTAACACTGTTTGGGTTTCTGGCCCTATAAAAAGCCAGCGTGCCTTTTACTGCTTTGCTTGGTTGTAGGAGAAAGAGAATAAAGAGTTTGTTACTTGTCATCATGAATCTTTCATCAATTGCACGCAAACCGCGAACACAACACTGGTGACGAAGGTGGGATCTCTGAAAGCAATAATAATTAAAAAAAAAAGAATTAAGGACTCACCCAGGAAGTCCTGACGAGGGAGAAGATGGCGTCTGCATCAGCATCTCAGCCTGCCAGTACAGCGTCACTGGGGATGAGCTCGGCAAAAGGACCCTTTCCCAAACATCAGCTTGCAGAGGAGGCGATTGGTGAAGGTCGCAAACTTTACGATGTCGAAGGTTGGCTGCTTGACTGATTTTGATGTCTCCCACCCAGAGAGATGGAATTCCTATGTAGCATGGGTGGGGAACTACTTTAGAGTAAATCAGATAAGGGAAGACGTCCTGAAGGCAGCAACTCTTTTGTGTTCCTGTGGAGAAGAAGCTTTTGACATCACAGAAAATCTGATGGCCCCTGCACTTCTGGAGTCAGTAACATATACTGACTTGAAAAAGATGTTGAAGGAATACTTCCAGCCGAAGTTATCCGTCATTGCTTGGAGACACGTGTTCAAGCAGAAGGACCAGAGGCAAGGTGATTCTGCTGCGGGCTTTATTGCTGCCCTAAGGCAAGCGGCTAGGCCTTATGAGTTCAAGGATCTGAAAGAGAGGCTGCAAGATCGCTTCATATGTGGCTTAAGAAGTACAGACTTACAATAGAAGATTTTTGCAAAAGAAGATGTCTCCTTCCAAGATGCGTTACGAGAGGTGGCAGCTGAGGAAGCAGTAGGTGGGGCTGTGAAGGCTTTGTGGCTCGCCAGGAACCCTCCAGCCACAGCTACCATCCATCAAGAGGATGCTCGAGAAGAATCAGTAGCGGATCCTGAAGAGGAGGTGTACAGACTTCACCAGACAGATGAGAGGAGGCCGAAGGGACGTCCGGACAAGCCCCCAGCATCTCTTCAGTGCTTTGGGTGTGGAGGACGTCACAAGTGAGCTGACTGCATGTTCTGCTCTGCCATTTGCAGGGCATGTGGCAGGCAAGGCCACATCACATCCATCTGTTTGGGTCACCAGAAGGTCTAATCTTGGGAAAAATTGCTTCAGAAAGTTACCAGGGTCCTCAGACAACACAGGGTGGGCTTCTGTGCATTGCGCAGGAGTATTCTAAGGACAGGGACACACAAGCCCCTTAAGAAGAAACTTTGCATTAACGTGAGGTTGTAAGTGGTTCCCTTATTGATGGAGTTGAGTCCACTTATTGAGTCCACTTTCTCAATTATTTCAATTAACACCTTCAAAAGAATTTGCAGCAGTAGTGGCCTTCGAGTTAAACTCAGGCCATCAAACCTAATACTCACTGATTTTCAAAATTCTAAGTTCTGTGTGAAGGGGGAGGCCATACTCAATGTACAGCGTAAGGATTTTGAAGGTTTCCTGGATGTGGTTGTAGTTGGGGGTGAACGTATGAGTCTTATTGGACTCGATTGGTTCGAAGCTCTGGGAATCCAAGTAACTGGGCTGCACAACTTGCAAATGTTGGGCCTTGCAGAGGTTTGCAAGGAGTTTGCAGATGTGTTTAGTTCAGAGCTAGGATCCTACAAGGGTCCTCCCATTGCACTACAGTTAGACCCAACTATCATGCCCATCAGGGTCAAGCCTAGGAGGGTGCCTTTTGCCCTCAAAAGTAAGATAGATGCTGAGCTGGACAAATTGCTCCAGCAGGGCATTTTAGAACCTGTGGATTCTAGTCCATGGGAAACCCCTATAGTAACATCTCTAAAAGCTAATGGGGAAATCCGTATATGTGCAGATTATAAGTGCACACTAAATAAAGCATTGCAACAGCATGCTTATCCAGTACCTGTTGTAAGCCATATTCTGGCCTCCCTCAAGGGGGGGTGCATTTTTGCGAAACTTGACTTGGCACAAGCCTATCAACAGCTACCTGTTGATGAGGTATCTGCAGAGGCCCAGACTATTGTAACTCACAGGGGGGCCTTCAAGGTCAAAAGACTGCAATTTGGGGTAAATGTAGCCCCTGGCATATTCCAAAGTGTCATGGAGAGCACACTTAGAGGTATTCCTGGGGTCTGCCCCTACTTTGACGACATCCTCATCGCCGGGGAGTCATCTCAAAATTTAGCAGAAAGGTTAAGTGCTGTCTTGCTTCCTTTTTGAAAAGCAGGCCTTAAATTAAAACAGGATAAATGCAAGATAGGAGTCACTTCCACTGACTTCTTAGGTTTCAGGATTGATGCCCAAGGCATTCACCCTGCTGAATCAAAACTGCAAGCTATTCAGCAGGCCCCAAGCCCCAAGTCCAAGAGTGAGCTGCAAGCCTTCTTGGGACTCTTAAATTTTTACCATGCATTTCTCCCACATAAGGCTGCAGTAGCAGAGCTGTTACACAGGGTCTTAGACAAGCAGGCTCCATGGCAGTGGACTAAAGTCCATGACAAGAGTTTCAATGAGGTTAAGGCCTTGCTCACTTCAAATGCTATTTTAGCACATTTCAATGAGCAATCGCCTGTTTGCATCGTATGTGGTGCATCTCCTTATGGGGTGAGACCAGTACTTAGCCATCTGAAGACTGATGGGACACAAGTCCCTGTGGCCTATTATTCAAGGACTCTGAAACAGGTAGAGGCAGACCCTGCTCCTGCCATCAATATTCTTTCCATTTAGGAGTTGCCTGAATCTCCCCTAAACACTAGGGATGTGGCTGCAGAAACTGCCACTGATCACATGCTTACAAGCATGCTGACTTGGGTGTTGTCAGGATGGCCTGACAAGTGCCCAGATACTGAGTTCCAAAGCTTCTGTCACAAGAAGCATGAGTTTTTCACCTTCAAGGGTTGCCTGTTATGGGGTAGCAGGGTAGTAATCCCGGCCTCATTGAGGTCTAGAGTCTTGCTCTCTCTGCATGAGGGACATCCTGGTATAGTCAGGATGAAAGTGCTTGCACGCAGCCATCTTTGGTGGCCTGGGATTGATAAAGCCATCGAGGCTCAGGTGCACGGGTGCCAACTGTGCCAACAATCATGGTCTGAAATGCCTCAGGCCCCAGTACATAGGTGGGAGGAAACTCAAACCCCATGGTCAAGGATGCATATAGATTATGCTGGGCCCTTTCAGGGGCAATTCTTCCTGATCGTTGTTGACAGCCATTCCAAGTGGCTAGAGGTTGTTCCTATTTCCTCCACTACTACTGCCAGGACCATCCAGGTGTTGAGAGGAATTTTTGCATTGCACAGGCTTCCAGATGTTCTGGTTTCAGATAATGGCCCTCAATTTACCTCTTTTGAGTTCCAGGCTTTTCTTCAGGCCAACATGGTCCATCATGTGACTTCTGCTCCCTCCCACCCATCCTCCAACGGACTGGCAGAGAGAATGGTGTGCACTACCAAAGATGCTCTCAAGAAACTGACTTATGGTAACTGGCATTACAGGTTAGCAGATTTCCTTTTTCCACACCACACTACACCATGCACATCCATGGGGAAGAGCCCTGCAGAACTCCGCTGGGGTCGCCGCCTCATTACCAAACTGGACAGATTGCACCCAGACCAGGTGGCTTCACAGGTGTCACAGGTGCTACTTTATCATGCCGCTGCTTGTAGTCAGTCTGTGCGATCTTCTTGCAGCAGCTTACCAGGTGGTCCACTGTTTCTTCAGCTTCTTTGCATAGGCGGCACTTACTGTCTGTTGCTGTCTTCTCAATTTTGACTTTATATGCATTTGTCCTCTAAGGCTTAGTCTTGTGCAGCCAGAATGAATCCCTCAGTCTCTTTCTTCAATTTTCCTGCTCTTAGCCATTGCCAGGTCTTTTTATTATATGCTTTCCCAGCTATTTTTTTAATGTACTGGCCATGTAGTGCTTTGTCTTCCCATGCTTCTATTCTGTTCTTCATTTGGTCTTTCTTGTAGGCCAGTTTTGTCTCTCCAGTAGTCAGTAAGTCTTCCTGATATACTAATTTCAGTGCATCTTCATCACTGTCCTTCAGATATTCTTCCAAAGCCATTTTTTCTTCTTCAACCATCTGATGTACTTTCAGAATTCCACACCCACCTATTTGCCTTGGTAGATAAAGTCTGTCAATGTCACTGTGTGGATGAAGGGCATGATTCATTGTCATTATTTTTCTGGTCTTCCTATCCATTGCTTTTAGTTCTGCTTGAGTCCAGTCCACTATTTCAGCTGTGTATCTAATGACTGGAATTGCCCAGGTGTTGATTGCCTTTATGGTATTTCCTCCATTGAGTTTAGACTTTAAGATCTTCTTTACTCTCTTGATGTATTCACCTCTAATCTTTTTCTTGATTTCAGTGTGCTTGATGTTGTCAGCTTGAAGGATACCCAAGTATTTGTAGTAATCTTCCTTATCCAGACTCTTAATGTTATTTTTGTGGGGCATCTTGATTCCTTCAGTTTTCACTATTTTTCCTTGTTTGATAGTAAGTGTGGCACATTTGTCCAAGCCAAACTCCATTGCAATATCTTGGCTATATATACGGACAGTGTTGAGCAGCGATTCTATTTTAGATGATGTTTTCCCATACAGATTCAGATCATCCATGTAAAGGAGGTGGGATAGTCTGACAGATGTTTTTGATGTTTGATAGCCATGTCCTGAGTTATTCAGTATTGTTGACAGAGGAAACAGTGCAATAACAAATAGTAATGGTGATAATGAATCTCCTTGAAATATTCCTCTCTTGATATTAACCTCTCCCAGTCTCTCACCACTGATCTGCAACTGTGTCTTCCATTGTGCCATCGATCTTTGTACAAATTTTCTGATGTTTCTACTGACTCCTGTTATTTCTAGGCACTTGATTATCCAGTCATGTGGCAGAGAGTCAAATGCCTTTTTGTAGTTAACCCATGCCACATTCAGGCTGGTTTTCCTTTTCTTGCAGTTTTCCAAAATCATTTTGTATATTAGCAGTTGATCTTTTGTTCCTCTGCTATTGGGGCAGTTTCCTTTCTGCTCAGGTGGAAAGAGATTGTTTTCAACTAGATGCTGTTGTACTGCATCAGCTACCACACCAGTTAGTAATTTGAAAGTTGTTGGTAAGCAGGTAATTGGCCTGTAGTTGCCTGGTGTTGCCCCTTTTGCTGGATTTTTTATTATTAGATAGGTTTTCCCAGTTGTTAGCCACTTTTCAATTTCTCCTCCTTGTACTATATTATTGAACTGCTTGGCAATGAGCGGGTGTATAACATTTAGATGTTTCAACCAAAACCCATGCAGTTCATCTTCACCTTGGTGCTGACCAAGTTTTGATTTTCCTTGCTTTTTTTCCTACCATTTTTGTTGTTATTACTAGTTCTTTCATTTCAACTTCTGTTTTATTTGCATCCACCTCTTTTAACCAAGCCACATCCTTGTTGTGTTTCTTTGGGTTATCCCATATCTGCTTCCAGAACTGCACTGTTTCTTCCTTGTCAGGTACTGACTGATTCATTGCAGTTTCTCCATTGATGTTTCTGATTGGATTGAAATTGGAGGTTCTGCCTATAGTTTGCAATTCGAGCTTCATATCTACTGATTTTCCTAGTTATAGCTGTTATTTGCTGCTTTATTATTTCCAGTGCTTCCTTGATGTTCCTTGTTTCTAAGTGGTATTTCTTGATTAGGTATTCTTTGGTCTTCTTTTCTCCTTCTTTTCTTTCATCTGTTCTAGCTTACTTGCATGTGATCTTAACTTGCTGATCTTATTTTCTAGTCTAACCTTCCATTTTTGTGGTGTATTATTTGTTTGTTTTTCTTCTTTGTTGATTTTGCATCCCAGGTATTCAGTTATAACTGCAGCTGTGCTGTACATTAGTTGGTTTGTTTCTTGCAGTGAATTGGTGCTTATACTTGATATTGCAGTATTTGCATTTTTTAATGCTTGTGCTAGCTGTTTATTTTGGAACAAGCTTCAATGCAGGCAGCCTTATTATGTTGTTTTTGTGCTGTTCTAGATGCTCAGTTTTTCTTTGTTTCGATTCTTTTATTTCTTTAGTTAGAGGGTTTTGTTCTTCCTGAGGAAGAGGTGCCTAATTTCCAAATGAGAACAGTTGTATATCTCTGCTGGATTCCTTCATTGCCAACTCCCCCTAGTTTATCTCTACATTCTGAATTATACTTCTGCTAGGGCTTTGATTTCTTTGCCCTGGGTAAACCTTTGCAGTTCGTCCAATTCTGTTTCTGTGAATACTTTATTTCATATTATAAATCGGCGTTGAACTGCTAGTCTCTGTTCTGTTATTTCTGATTCTGGATGTTGTTCTTTCCAGAACTGGTGCATTTGTTTTAGATATCCTCTTCTTATTAGACTTGATCTGTAGTAACAGATCATTATTTCTTTGTTTTCAATTACTGTGTATCTGGGAGGGGTAAACACCTTTTCTTCCAGTAGTTCTGCAGCTGTGGGCCCTGGTTGCTCAGCCAACAGTCCTGAGTCCTGTAACCCATTATTATTATTATTATTATTATTATTATTATTATTATTATTATTATTATTATTATTATTATTATTATTATTATTATTATTATTATTATTATTATTATTATTATTATTATTATTATTATTATTATTATTATTATTATTATTATTATTATTATTATTATTATTATTATTATCTTGTTAGGTCCTGACCTTAACTTTTTGACCCTGCTGAGGCTCACTTAAATTTAAAACACTTTATGTTATACTGAGTAGGCATCAAGGCAAGGTACGATTGATTCTGCCCTAAAATGCCTACAGATTTACAGTTTATAAGTCAGCTTATCAGTACAGTTTCCTTTTGGTTCCTGCAGGTAATAAAATTACTTTTAGACAATGGTTTGGCAAGAAAAACAAAACAGATTTTAAGCCAATAAGAATTGTTAAATGGTTTTATGTTTCAAAGTGGGACTTGAAAGTATGTTAAGACTATATTTTATTTCCAGAGATGGTATTTTTTACATCTATTCTATATTGTTCTTCTGAGAAATTCAGCCTCTTGGTGTTTGGGAACCTTTAAAAAAAAAGACCAATGGTTATAAATAATTTCTTGTTAAACTATGTCATCTAAACATTATTATGGATTAAACATCATTTAATGTTAAAACCTTGTTTAATATACAATGGTAGGTTTAGAGCTCAAAGAACAAGAGAAAGATCGGAAGCTCTTATATCTGTAAATATCAATCCTTGATCCATCAATTTTAGTTAACTAATGCTCCCCATGATAACTTTCTAAAATCAGAAATTAATATGGTTGCTTTAATATGGCAAACAGATCCACTTACCTTTTCACAGTATCTCTCTTCTTGTTATTTGAATGTGAATGGTATAATAGAGAAACTAAAACCATGTTGCAGATGTTTTCTTTCCCCCAAAAGAGTTTGGGGATTATGAAACTGCAGTAATTAAACCTTGAGATTTTCTATTCCTATTTTCTATTTTTAGCATGTGTCTCTAATGTGTATCCCAAAGCATGCTGAAATATCCTAAAAAACACTGCCATTCTTTTTTTAGAAATATGTTTATTAGTATTTCAGTAGATTAATGGGCATTCATATCAGTTAAATATGCTTAGGGATAAATAAGGTAATGAAATTAAGAAGGGGAAAGGAAAAGAAAGCTAGAATTTATTGAAATAAATTTATAATATTCGGTTGAGAATCCTGTAGATAAAACATTATGATTCTATTCTGGTATGGCTGTTATTATTTCCTTTTTCAGGGAAATTGAAATATAGTGGAGACATTCATTCAAAGATTCAGAACCTTCATCCTCTATCTGTCTATCCTCCTATTCACAATGCTATACCAACAGTATAGCTTTCCTATTAGACTTCAGTTGTTAATTTTCTGTATATTGTTTTTCTGCTTTCCTCTGAGAAAATATGAGCATGATTTCTATTTTAATAAAAAAAGTTCCAATTAGATAATACCACAGCTTTGAACTGTATCTCCTCCATTCGCTCGGGGCATCTCAATTATTATTGATATAAGCAGCTATTGCTAAATATGCCAGACTGTTAACTTTTGACTTAACTATTTTCTGCCAGTAATGCCATTCATCCTTAGAATAAGTATAGAACAATATGTTTCTGCTTGGAAGAAGCTGCAACATGAATAAAGGGCCAAAACACCTTCAGACACTGTACAATAGCTAACATCTAAAATTAAAAGTATGCCTGAGAAGTTGAAAGTTTCTGCTAGCAAGAGGCAGAGTCATTCACAGGGGTAGATCAGGGGCAAATTGATAGAAGCTGCATTAAGTCATTGCATCACAAGTTCCACTCTTTTTAAAATGTTTGCATAAACATTTTAATTAAATATAAAGAAATCCATAGAAATTGTATAATATAAATACTATAACATACACATTTAATAAACATTAATCATTCACCATCAATCAGTTGCAAAAAGCAACTTTCTTTGGAACAGCTTACATCCTGTGACAATACCTTTAAGACCATCAAACATCTGCCTATCCCATCTCCTTGGGAAAAACTTAGTAGGTAGATGGGAATGCCAAATCCAGTCTGAACATCTGGCTAACTATGCAACGAGCCATAAAAATAGTTAACAAAATTGAATGCAGCTTTATAAGAGCTGATTAAAGCAAAAGTTTTCAATAAAGAATAAATCAAATTCAGTTCCCAAATGTAACAAGTTTATGTTTCAGCTCTGTGCTTCAACAGGAAGAATGACATTTGTGTTTTGGTGGTCACCCAAGTAAATGAGATCTAGAGTCTGGTGTGGATTGATTCCAGCTTTGCCTTGAGGAATCTGAGGAAAAGCTGCTTCTTCAAAATCAAAAATACAAAGCAGACCTCATATCACTTTCTTACAAATGATGTTCAATTCCATCTTCACAGTTTACAGTATGAAGATTGCCATTATAACTAATTGCATTTGTTTATAGTACAACATACTTCCAGGACACTAGCCTGTTACCACTTCTTCACCTGTAAACTTTCTCTTGGGAGTTTTTCAATCAGTTCTGGTAGCTGCTAGGCTCCCCACATAGTTGGGTACAGAGTTCTCCATGTGTAGAAAATACAGAGGATGACCTCAACAGAGAGGCAAAATACAAAATACAATGGACATTAACTTTAAAATCAACATGGTTTAGTTCCAGGCTGTTTAAGAGGGGACCTATGTCTTTCTGAACCTCCACACCTGCTAAGTTTATCTAAGGAAGTTCTGTCTACTTGTTGCAAGCTTCTTTGGCTGTAAATTAGGACTGAGTTTTTTTCTGTCACTAGGCTACCTCTTGGAATGCACTTTCTCTGGAATCGAGGGGGCCTGACATCATTATGAGCTTGTTAAAAGGCCCTTAAAACACTTTCACACTGTTTAACTGCTGATTCGAACTGTTAACTTTAATTATTAATTCAACTTATACTACTTGTTTGTTCTAATTGCTTTTTAACTGGTAGCAGTTGATTTTAATTTGATTTTTCTTGTTTGTTTTTAATTGTAAATGACAGAGAGATTTTGGTCATTAATGATATAACAATTTAAACCACTGAGTAGATAACTTGTGAACTTCATTAAAATTATGCATGGTGATGATCACCTACCTAGAAAACTTTAAAAGGGGATTGGACATATTCAGGAAAGACAGACCTATCAAGGAATGGTCACCTTGAAAAATCAGTACTAGTTACCTCAAGTTTAAGGGTTGCAAACAATCTGTGTTGCAGGAAAACAACTGCTGGGAAAGAATCTGTTTAGCCACTATGAGAAGATATGTTTGAATAATCATGGATTTTAGCTAATCTCAGGCTATTATGAAAAATTGTGAAGAGACAACACAATCTGGAGAATAGAATTGATGGATGAAGGGCTGATGCTTTCCATGCAGAATTATTTTTCCCTTTGTGATTTTTTTACATTATACAATACACATTAAGATGACTATCTCCAGCTTAAAAACCAAATGTAAACCATAATTCCTAATGTGATTTTGAATTCATAATCCTTCCAGATAATCATCCAGCATATCAATTCAATGTGATTTCTAATTTGTTCAATTTATATTCTGTTATCACTCATTGTTTAAAGCTGTAATATGCTAAATTTGATGAAAAGAATGGTGTTCTATTCTAACTCAGGCTTTGGTATCTAATATACAGCATGTAACATTTTTTGTTATCTATCCATAAAGATAAATGGCCTACCATTTTATCTTATTAGCCTACAATTAGTGACTACAGTAATTCTCACAAATAATGCTCTTTTTTAAAAAAACATAAAAAATAAACTTACAATCTACCGTAGAATGAACAGAGGAAAAATATATTTTCCTGTTGCCTACAGGAAGTTTGATCACATAGCAGACTGTAGAAAATTATGGGCTTATTTTCTAATTTCATTTCGGAATGTGGGATCCACAATCCATGCCAAAGATATAATAGTGAAGTTTACAAAGTAGGAAGAAGAAATTGTTCTAACAAGAAAATTCATTTTATGAGACATTTAGTAGCATTGTATTCTTATCAAAGAGGTGATTTATGAAAGAAATGCTGATTCTACAGAATTGTCTTAAGAAGTATTATTTTGACTGTGTGCGTTTTTCCCCATTCCTTCCAATTCAGACATACAAGATATGTCCTTGTCTTATTCCTCCTGTTTCAGTGCACTTGCTTTTCTGCATGTTATTTTTCTTCTACTGAGAAATATCCAAAAGATGTTCTGCCACAAATACACTAGCACATATAATATTAATAGGCGAACTACTACCGGTAGGAAAGGTCTATTCTGCATCAATAACTTTTCTAGTCTCATTTACATGCCACATTTAAATATTTTAATACCTTCTTACTAGTCTCATATCTGAAAACATGTAAAAAAAACAGCTTTTGCCATCTATTATCACTAAGAAAGTAAGAAATTTTCTATGCTTCTTTTCTTGTATCCAAACACTCAGTTCTTATTTGGATAAAGAAAAATACAGCTGGTTCCATTATGTACAGTTTCACATATCTGCAGTTGATAAATACAAATCAGACTGTTTATCTGTGGTAAAGAATTTGACATAAGTGAGACTTTGGTACATGGTTTTGTTTGCAGGGAGATTTTTGAAGGGTTATTTATTTGGATTTATGTGTTTTTATACATAAGCAAACTGATGGATGGATACATGTAAATACACACACACACACACACACACACACACACACACACACACACACACACACACACACACACACTATCACTGAACCATATCTTTCACAGATCCGGGGGCATCAGGGAACAACCAGAGGACTGGAAAAGACCTAATGTGATCCCTATCTTCAAAAAAGGGGAAAAAGGGGAAAGAATGGATCCAGGAAATTACAAACCAATCAGCCTGACATCAACACATGTGAAGATGCTAGAAAAGATAATCAAGCAACAGATCTATGAACACCTAGAAGCAAGCAAAGTTATAACCAGAAGCCAACATGGGTTTGGCAAAAACAGCTCATGTCAAACAAACCTTATTTTATTCTTTGACAATGTGACTAAATTAGTGAAACAGTAAAATGCTGTTGATATACTATACTTGGACTTCAATAAGACATTTGACAAAATAGATCATAACTAATTTCTTGGTAAGATAGAAAAATGTTGGATAGATAGCATCATCACCAGATGGATTCGTAACTGGCTGACAAAATGTGTTTAGTGTGTAATTCTCAGTTCCTACATGGAGGGAAGTATGCAGTGGGGTATCCTAAGGTTATGTCTCTTGAACATCTTTATAAATTATTTAGATGAATGGATAGAAGGGAACTTATCAAATTTGCAGATGACACCAAGCTGGCAGGCATGACCAACAGCCAAGAAGATAGGCTTAAGATCTCTATCTAACAAAATGAAATTCAGTGGTGAAAAAAGTAAGGTTTTATACTTAGTCAAGAAAAACCAAATGTACAGGTACAGAATAGGTTGTATTTGGCTCAATAGCAGTAAGTGTGAGGGATCTAGGAGTCCTAGTGGACAACCATTTAAATATCAGCCAACATATTTGAGGAGCTGCCACAAGGAAGAGGAGTCAACCTATTCTCCAGAGCACCTGAAGGCAGGACAAGAAGCAAGGGATGGAAACTAATCAAGGAGTAAATCAATCTAGAACTAAGGGGAAAAAATTGGCAGTTAGAACAATTAACTAGTGGAATGCTTGCCTCCAGAACTTATAGTGCTCCATCAAATGTCTGAAATGGTATAGGCTCTACACTGCTTCAACAGGAGGTTGGACAAGACCTCCAAGATCCCTTCCAATTCCGTTATTATGTGTGTGTGTGTGTGTGTGTGTGTGTGTGTGTGTATGCACACACATGCACACAGACAAATAAACACACAAAATTATTTTTCTCATAACCTGCAATTTTGTTCTCCATGATTGATAAGCTGGAATGGAATCCCTACAAATAACCAATGCCCCTGCATAAGTCTCAGTCAAACCAAATCAGTTTCTCATACTGATTTGCTTGGTAGAAATACAAGCACATTTTTAAAAGTCCACTGAAATCACTGAGATTCATGCAGACTAACCTTTCTAGAACGTGCCAATTTTTAAAGCAGAAGTTATGGAATCCATACTGCTGGTGTCTGTTGTGAATTATGTAAGGATATTGGAAAAGATATGAAATGAATGGAAATAGAAGCAGTCCAGTAGGAGGTACCAAATAGACACTACATCCCAGACAATGTCAGCTGGATGAGACAGCCTGTGGTCTCCCTCTGGCCTAGGCTCACTGCCCAGTGTGCAGCCATCACCAGTTCACTCATTCGCCCTAGAAATGCCCGCAGGATGTCCTACTCCTGGCTCCCATCGGACTGCACTCACTGGCCTGCCTGCATCCTCCATTGGTTCACCCACACTCTGTAGACCTACCCATGGCATCCCCACTGCACTGTCTTGCCCAAACTGCCCAAAACTTGCCTGTGGCCCTTTTCTGCTATCCTATGCTACCAGGCTCTGCCTGCTGTCCTCACTGGCCTGCTTGCACTTCCTAGCACCTAATTGTTCCTAATCAAATAATTGCTTTCCTGATGAAGTCTCTCCACGACAAGTAACAATGAAGAAAGTTTTCTAAAAAAGAAATGGTTCAAATACAGGCTTGTGAAGGAAAATGAAATGCACAGTGATGACTGTGAATGCTGTCTGCCATTTTCTTTTGACACAAGCTAAATTTAAATGAGGTGTTCCCACTTTTTTCTTGTCTTAGTCAGGTAACATATGGGTGATCGAACTCTCAAAAGTTTTGAGTGGGGCCAGAACAAAAGTTGCTTTTGGTTTCATGCTGATTTTAATTGAAATATAATTCTCCAGTTAAGCACTGAGTATCTTTTATTTCCTACCCCATTAAAAATTACAGTTTGTACAAATTCTGAAATTTTGAATTGTGTATTTCAGTTTTCAAGTGTAAAATTGTGCAAAATTGACTGAAGAGTTCTTCAGAAAATGTAGTGGCCTGTCATGAAAAATGCAGTATTAGTCCTAATCCCTGCTTAATCCTATTAAACTGTTCCTCAAATTCACCTTTTCAGATTCATGAAGGGGGCATCTTTGGGAAACACTTATAGTAATAACAACAATATATACTGCTCAAAAAAATAAAGGGAACACAAATGTATAGGATCCTACACGTTTGTGTTCCTTTTATTTTTGTGAGCAGTATATTCTTTCAATCTACAAAAGAGGACTAAACACTTGAATGAGTAAATTAAAAATATGTGTTTGCTAAATTCTAAATTTAGGATTCAGAATGGGAAATACATCTATTCCTATGATGCATATTGAGGATGGTTGAAGATTTGATTTCCTCAGACAGCAACTCAAACATGAGCAGCATGGTGGCTAGTGTTGAGGATGCTCACCTCCCATTTGGAAGAATATGAGTTCAATCCTGGGTAGTGGCAGATGTTTCTCTCTCAGGGCATAAAGAGAAAATATCTGCTGTAAACTCCATATGGGCCGCAGGAAGGGCATCTGGCCAGTAAATGCTCAGCTCTAATCAGTCACCCCAACTCTACCCAGATTGAGGGATTACAGGGTCATAAAAAGAAGAAAAAAGATAACAATGCAAGTAAAATATCTGTCCTATGTAGTGTGCCTGCTGTGCTTCATTTGTTTTGTTTTGTTTTTTATATACACATGACAACAGTCCTACTGACTACTGTGCATTATGGTGGGAATAGTCTATCTCTCTAGTCACTAGTGGGAACCACAGGCATTTTATCCTGGATACTGGAATGTTTACTCCCATGGTGAATCACTGAATCATTAAAGCAGAAATTCATTTGGTTTGTTTTCTGTAAAAAAAATGATGAAAAGTTGGATTTGTTTTTTTAAAAAAGATTCATCAGTTCTTAAGATCATAAGCATCTGTAGGCATTTGGATTACCACCTCAGATTCATACAAATGGAAATGGCACATCTCTTTCAAGAATTGAGTAGAAAACTATTGTATGTGATGAAGAGAGAAAGAGAAAGAAAAATTTACAAAAGTCCCCAGTAATCTAACCAATCACCACCTATCAGGTCCTGAAATGCAAAGCCAGAGGTCTAATAGTGAAGTAATTTATGCTTGTAAAAAGAATGATGTGTTTTAAAAGCCTTTTCTTCATTTATAGCATTTTTCATTATAACTTCCTGGCATGTTAGGGAAATGTTAAAACTGGGAGCCAGTAGCGCTGTTTAAAATAATTAAGAAAGCTGATGTCAGTAGGTTGAATGGGTTTGAGGAGAGGTTAACACCTGACCCTGTATTTCTAAATAGACATAAAAGTAATTGGTACCCTGAATCTTTAATGATATTTCCACCCTGATATGCAAACATATCAGGGTGGAAATATCTTGTGAAATATCTTGTGAAGTCTTCTCATTAACACACAAGGAATAACTTGTTTGCTTTTGAAATATCTGAAATTAACTTAATTAATGATATCACAGGATTGGAAGAATCTTACCATCAGCAGGTGCTTTGAAATAAAATATTTTAAAAACTGTACCATATGAACTTAAGAAGCTTGTCAACTTTAATTCTCACTTCAGCCACCTACTGTGTCACTTCAAAGCTTCTTATAGTTTACTTAAGAATATTTTAGGTTATTTCTCTACCTAGTGGGTATAATTAGAGTATAGAATTTTGTTTTTACAAAATATAGTAATCAGAAATGTTGGAGACTAAGAGAACCTAGGGTATGAATGTCACCTTTCTTGATCACTTAAATACTTCAGAATGAATGAAAAACACATACAGAGTGGTTATTTTTGAATAGGCATTTGATTGAAAAGTTCTAGCAATCTTATAATACTTTTAAATTAGCAATATAGCTATAGTCCTGGCTTGAGTTTGTAACTGATTTGCCAAGTGGATTAGCATTACTTTTATTCCTTGAGTTTTTTAGTGCTAAATAAACTGAAAGATTACTCAAAAGTATGTGGTAATCTAGAGATGGGTGGTCATTCTATTTTTAGTGTATCTTAGTGATATTTGCGTTCTTCAATAAACTTTACGTTGAAGAATGCTGATTTGCAGTGGTAATCTTGTGTGAAAAAAATTCAGTCCTTGATCAATGTAAAAACTAGGGCCAACTTAATACATTTAAGAGAATAAAGGGAAAGTTCACATGAGGAAGATATCCACTTTGGTCTAGTGCAGGGGTGTCAAATTGCTGGCCCATGGGCCAGTTGCATCATGTGGAGGTCGCACCCACCCCAGCTCTGGCAATGCAAAAAAAAGTTACGATACAGTGCAATACATCACATGACACGGCAAGTCTCACACCTGTGGTCTAGTGGTTAAAATAACCAGGCTAGAAACTGGAAAACTGAGTTTAGTCCTGCCTTAGGCATGAAGCTGGCTGGGTAACCTTAGACCATAACTCACTTTCAAGCCTTAGAAAGAAGCTGGCAATGGCAAACCACTTCTGAAATCCTACCAAGAAAACTGCAGAGATTAGTTCAAGCAGTCACCAGGAGTCCAGGATGATATGAAGGCACAAAATAGAAAAATACATGAAGAAAGAAGATGTGAAAGCCAAAAGCAATAGAGTGGGAAAAAATTATGTCACAGAGCTCCATGTAATATAAGTGTATGGAATTGTACTATTGGGAAGTGTGAAAATGGATGTTTGATGAAATGATGAAATAAAAAAGGTTCTGGATGAGGGGAAAATGCATATAAGAATATGAGAAGAGAGAAACATATTGTATTGCAATTAAAAGTTGCAAAGAATACAGTCAAATAGTTCTTCTTCCTGGGCAAGCTACATGTTGTCATCCAGTTCTTATGTCAACAGAAAAAAACTGCATTAATTTTTTTATATATATATCCAAGTTTTTTATTAATTTTCCAATATCGCATTTACATATTTGAAAAGTAGCGGGGCGGTTGAGCAATGTGATTCCATTACATTCAAATATCATCAGTACAAATCTCAAAGTATTACAACAACAAAATTCCCTCTCTTTCCCCCATAAGATCTACTATCATATTCATATCAATACAGTTCTTATTCTATCAATCAAACAAAAAATACTTTTCTAATATTCATTAATAATCTTCAGTCTATACATATCTTAATTAATTTGACATTCCATCTTTTAGACAATAACCTAATAAGTTTTTCTTAACTTTAATTTTGCATTAATATTTAAATTTAACGTTTAATCTTTATCATTTCCAGATTTTAAATGATCCCAGTTTCTCAGGCTCCTATCTCATATTTACAGCTAATAATTTTTCTTTTCTTTTCCTTTTTTCTACTTCTTTCCTTTCTTCCTTTCCAGAAAAAGAGAAAAATAAATAATTAAACAGACCATCAGCATTTATACCACAAGCTAATATCCAAATTTAATTATTAGTATTTATACTTCTAAGTTTTATTTAACCTGTGTCTCAACTCATGACAATATCTTAAATTCAAGTCTTAGTTATCTATAAACATTCAAACTTTTAGCAAATCAGTAACCTGGTAATTGATTTTTCCTTAATATTTTAATTTAACATTTAATATTTATCTTTTTTCAAAATTTTAATTAAACACGATTCCTTTGTCAAATTCCACATATGATCTAATATTTAAAATACAGACCTTATATGTAAAATCTATCATATATCTTAACAAACTAATAAGACAATATAATATTCTTATTTCAATATTTATATTTCTAGATTTTATAAAACCAATTTTTTTATCTCAAATATTACAATATCTTATATTCAAAATACATATTCTATCCATTTAAATATATTCTATTTTAGATCTCATATATAGATCAAAACCCCAATCCCTTTCAGTCTAATTCTAGCTTTTTTCCTCTGCCAAATCATTTTTCGTATCTTCACTTTTAAATCATCAAAAAGATCTCCTTGTATTGTTGTAACTATTGTTTGATATTGATAAAGGCATTCAGTTGCTGTTTTCTTAAGAGGGATAGCTGATTTGACAGGTCATCTCTTTATTTTTCCAGTTCAATGCAATTGTCCCAAAGTATTTATCTTGTCTTTCATCTGTTTTTCTTTTTTGTCTTCAAATTCCTTCTGGTTTATAAGAAAAGTCCTTTCCTTGTTCTCTATTATCAGTTTCCTTCTCATGTTTTCCACAGTTTGTATTTGTTGAGTATCTAAGTCTTCTGTCATAACATTTGGTTGTTTCCCCTTTTCTATAGAATTCTGTATAGATGATTCTTTAGTTGAAGTCATAGTTTGAGCTTGCATATGGAGAGTTTGGATAATTGCTTTTAACATATAAAGAATTTGTTCCTGTACTTCCTCTGTGGGAGAAATCCATTCCTGTTCTTCTTCCATTGTCATATATTAGACTAAACAAAGAACTTACAATCAGAAAGTCCACCAAGTAAAAAGCTGAGCTTCTTGCAGATGGTGCTTCAAGGTTACTTTGTATCTTATCTGTTTTTAAGGCAATCAACAAGTTAAAGAATAGCAGGTTACAGTCTCAAATTTAGCCAGCAAATGTCATCTCAGAGTTAGTTAGATCTTTTCAGTTTTCTTTTCCCCCTCTATTGTAAGGGGGAGAAAAAGAACCCAAATCTTCAATAATAGTTAGAGTAAAAATCAGAGAAGAAGAAAAAATAGAGAACATAAAGTTACAAGTCTTATAATCCACCAGTTTTAAAAAATAGAATTCCAATTAGGATCCCAGTATTTTCCCCAACGTTTTAAACTCACAAGTGGTTGATAGCCGGTGCCTCAATAGTAAGGCCAGTGGATGATGTTACTCTGATAAATTTAATGTAGAAATAGCAATAGCATTTAGACTTATATACTGTTTCACAGTGCTTTACAGCTGTCTCTAAGTGGTTTACAGAGTCAACATATTGCCCCCAACAATCTGGGTCCTCATTTTATTGGCTTTGGAAGGATAGAAGGCTGAGCCAATCTTGAGCTGATAAGACTCGAACTGCCAAACTGCTGGCAGCTGGCAGTCAGCAGAAGTAGCTGCAGTTCTAGATTCTAACCACCGCACCTCCACAGCTCATGTAGGACAAATTAAAGAAAGTGATTGGTTCTGTCCCCTAGTTTTATTTCTCCTGTCACTGACACAACTTCCTTGACAGAACATCACTTCAATATGTGAAAGGCTAGGCCAAGTCAGGCCAAACCTTGGTGTATTTTCCTAGCTGTGTGTTGCTGATGAGTGAAACACTCAAATTTTTCACTGTTTCTGCAGACAAGGAATTTTCTAGGGCTGTACTTTTATCCCTTTAAAGGCTAATCATTTTGCCTATATAATTTTGCCCAGTGCATAGACTATTTTCACATTCTGCCAAATGTGTTGACTTGCTGATGGCACTGGCATCCCCTTATACTACCTGTTCTTGCAACAAAATAATAAAAACAGTAAAAATGTGTAAAGGCCAGTGTGTGATGACTCCCCAGGATGCTTCCCCAGTTATCTCTCCAGATGTCAGCTTGGAGGAAGATGAACCAGTTCCAGTACCAAGTAGCCATCTGGGAAGGATTTGACTCAAATCCAGCTGCAGCAAGACAGCCCAGAAGCTTCAGCTGGAGCCAGTCAGTGATGAGGACAGACAACAGCTCCAAAATTTTATTTTGAAAAAAATTCCCATTGACAGAGGTTGAATCACATCAGACCTTTCAAATCACTATTGCTAAAAATGATGGTGCATAACTTGAGGCAAAATGATTTAATTCTGTAAATCTGGAGAAAGTATCTTAGAAGTGAAAGAATACCTTTTTGTACATGGAGAAGGTGGTCCATCCAACAAAATCTTCCATAAACAATTTGAAATGTATTATGCTATCATGTCAGAAAATACAGCATTTTTAATCATGTCATGGGCAGCAAGAGTCTATCTACTTTCTCTCTACTGTGTCCCTCTGTGTCCCCAGAGACAGAACCTGTTCTAGTCCTGGCTATATTTCTTAGTATTGAAAACAATGTACCAAGCAGATTTGGGGTTGTACTTTTGTTAGTAAATGACTGTATAGTCGTTTTAAAAAGTTTTGAAAAGTATAGCCTGTACATCTGACTTAAATTTCTGACTGGGATTTGTTAAGTTTTTCCATGGTCTTTTTATTCTTACTCAGAAAGCACAAATCTATTTCAGTAATCTCTTATTCCTGCAAAGATGAATCTGAAAGATCCTTTGCTCAACAGGAAGCCACTTACCTAATATTATCACCATTTTTCATCTGCTGAAGTTACTGTGATTTGCTGGTACTTTTCCCAGCTGAGAACACACTGCCCATCATCTTACACAATTTCAAAGCTTAGAGTTATAATGGATCATTTTAATGTTCCTGCTTGGTCTTAGGTTGTAAATTGTTACAATGCATCCTGCTCTGTTTATGGCACACTGATGAGGAAATGCAATTATATGAAGACAGTCCATTCCCTGCAGAATATTTAAACTACCTTGCACTGATTTTCTGCCTTGGAAAGTTTCATCACTTCTATTCATGAACTTAAATGCCTCCTAATCTAAAAGCCTGAACAGCGATAAAGAACTTTGCCTAAGTCCCTTTTCATAAAAGACTGGTAAGTAGTTCTCATTTCACTTTTTGAAGTATTTGTTAGAGGAGATGTTGACCCAAGAAGAGATAGCCCTGCTCGAACGGGATATAGGACATAACTTGGCAGATGCATGACCACTGGATTTTTTGGCAGCATTGGAACCTGCCATAAAACAGATTGGGGTGGGTGACAAGATTAAAAATTCCGTTAGACAAAGGGCCATAGGCTTGTTAATGGGTCACAAACAGTGCCAAATATTATCCAGGGGCGAAAAAGAGGCTTTAGAGCAACTTAGAAAAGATCATACCATTGTCATTCTACCAGCAGATAAAGGCAGGGCAATGGTGGTTATGGATAAAACACAATACACCAATAAAGCCCTGGCATTTCTCAGTGACACAATGGCATATAAAACCGTTATAGGAGACCCTATGACCATGCTTAGAAATAGTATAAATAAACTTTTGGACAATTTTAAATGCCGTAAAATAATGGATGAAAACACCTTGAGGAAAATACGCACAGGGGATTCAGCCATAGCCAGGTTCTATGGCTTACCAAAGGTTCATAAAGAGGGGGCTCCCCTGTGTCCAATTGTTTCATTCAAAGGCACACCAACCTCAGAGTTAACCAAGTGGCTGAGTGGTCGCATCAGTCATGTGGTAGATGGTAATCAAACCACAGTGAGATCAGCTGGTGAATTTCTAGAAAAAGTCAAGCTCCTAAAGGTGGAGGGGATGAGGTGATGGTATCTTTTGACATCACCTCACTCTTTACCTCCATCCCGCAGGACTTGGCAGTTATGACCTTAAGAGATGGCCTTAATGAAATGGGACAAGGACAACATCACGATTCCCTACATACTGACGACCTAGTGAAGTTAACAACATTATGTTTAAAAACATACTTCACCTTCCAAGGGACCATATACGAACAGGTCAAAGGAATACCTATGGGATCCCCTATTTCAAGCATAGTGGCAGAAGCTGTTCTGCAACGTTTGGAAACCATAGTGATGACCCAGTTCCACCCTAAATTTTGGGTCTGATATGTGGATGACACATTTGTAATTATTAAGAAACAACATAAGGGTGATTTTATGGAGGCCCTAAACTCTGTATACCCAGATATCTGCTTCACAGCAGAGGAAGAGAACCAGGGTACTTTAGCCTTTCTGGATGTGTTAGTCCATCGCCAACCGGCTGGGACCCTACATACAAAAGTATATCGTAAACCGACCCATACCAACAGGACCCTCCACTATGGGAGCAACCATCCAGTGGCCCATAAAAATCAGCTGTGTAAGAACATTGTTCAAATGTATCAATTCACACTGTAGTACAACTAGGATCAAAATTGAAGAAAGGAATCACCTCTTTCAAATCTGCAAGTACAATGGTTACCTCACTGGATTCATTAGGAAGTACAGCAAACCGTACAGATCCTGCAAAAACTTTCAAGAAACTGATAGGACGACAACACAAAATGTGTGCATCTCCCTCCCATACATTAATGGGGTATCAGAGGCAATAGCCAGACTACTGGCCCCCTTCAATGTAAAAGTGGCCCATAAACCAGATCAAACTCTACGATCTAAGATCATGCACCCAAAAGATCCACTCCCCAACAAAGAAAAATATTCGATAACTTATAAGATCAAGTGTAAGGACTGTTCCTGTAACTATGTCGGGGAGACCACAAAAAGGTTAAAAACGAGGGTGCATGAGCATGCACTAGCGGTTAGAAGACAGGAATAGCACTCACAGATTTGGACCCATATGAGCAATCTTGGGCATGAATTTGACCTTAATAGTGCACAGCCCATATCTAGGGACACTACTAAGGGAGGCCGCTTACTTAAAGAAGCCTGGCTTTCTGATGGCGACTCTATCAATTGCCATATAGAGCTTTGCCCAGCATACCAAACATTTAAGATATGGAAACAACAACAAAGGCAATTGGGAAGGAATTACAAAATCAGAGGGAAGGAAGAATGGAGGAGATAGCCCATCTATGTGACAAGGAACCTACAAGGGGAATAGAGAAGGAAAAAGAAATACCCTCCCCCAGGTACCCCAGATAGGTATGTTTTAACTTACCCCACAAAAAGGGGAAATAACAATGGGGGTGAACAACAAAGATGGCTGGACAACAACCCATGGGATACCCGCTCCACAATCCCCACTAACATGAGGGGAGATATGAGTTACTCTACCAACATGAATAAGAAAGGAAAACATAGATCTACAATAGAAAGCTATATCATGGGACCCCGCATGCACATAAAAAGGGCAAAAGAACCAACAAACAGTGAAGGAGGATTGAAAAGCCCAACATGTGATCAAACAATAAAGAACCTAAAGAGGAGGGGGACAACTAGAAGCGGTACAGCATACTCATGGACACCCATGGAGGAAGGCAGTGTCCCTGGTCGGAAGAACATATGCAGGAATGCAGCCACCAGAGATTGCGCCAATAGACGTCCAGATCCGCTTAATACACCCCCTCCCCTGAACATACACAAGCACAGTCTAACCAAGGAAGGTCGGACAGATCACGGAACAGAACAAGAAAGGATGACAGACGTGGGAGTAAGTGAGCAGAAACAGAGAGTGGTTGGATCCAGGAAAAAGGAAGCAGCAACCTCGGAGGGTGCCAATATAATAAAGGATATGGGCCATTTAAGAAACCAGATAGAGAGAACAGACGGACTGGTAACTAGGTCAAGGAGCTGAACGCAAAGCCACCCAGCAGCATAAGAAGGACTCCCAGCACTCTTGCATCACACTCTGATGATGTCGGTAGTGTTGACCGATGAAAGGCTTAGATTTTATATTAAACAGTTTTTTTGTATTATCTTGGTGTTCTGATTATTTTATGGTATGGATTTACCCAGTATTCGCATTTTAGCATAATTAGAGAGTGTGTGTGTGTGTGTGTGTGTGTGTGTGTGTGTGTGTTTTCTGAGGTTTTTGCGGATGTTTGTATGTAGGTCTTTGGTTATTCGGGTTTTCTCCCACGTAAAATTGGAAGTGTCTTGGCGACATTTCGACAAAGTCCCATTCATCATCTTCAGGCTGGTGTTTTCGGCTTCATGCTTCTAGGAGCAATGTGTGATTGTAGCTATTTTTTCCTTTTAACTGCCAGTGGGAGTATAAACTGATTGGGTGGGAGCTTGGCTGTGTTCTGAGTGGGTGGAGGTGTGTTCTGATTGGTTAGGGACTTGGCTGTGCTCTGATTGGATGGGGGGGTTGGCTGTGCTCTGATTGACTAGGGGAGTGTTCTGTTTGGGTGGGGACTTTTTTGTGCTCAGGTCAGTCTGAGTTGCAGGGGGATTTGAGATGGTGAGCTGTGTTGCTGTTGTTTGGCTTTGCATTCGTGGTCATGCCTCATCTTCATGGTGGATGTCAGTTTGCTTCATGTATGGATTGGAGGGGTTTAAAGTGGCTAATGATGCAGCTGTGGTCTGGCTTCTGGTTTGTGGTCATGCCTCATCATCGGTGTGGTTTTGGGTTTGCTTTTTGCATGGATGTGTGGTAGTGACATCCTGTGTGGTTCTTGTGAGTGTGGGTCTGGTGGCTCTGGTGACACACCTCACCCAAACAGAACACTCCCCCAGCCAGCCTGAAGATGACGAATGGGACTTCGTCGAAACGTCGCCAAGACACTTCAAATTCTACGTGGGAGAAAACCCGAAGAACCAAAGACACACACACACACAAACACACACACACACACACATATATGTATGTATGTGTATATATATATATATATATATATATATATATATATATATATATATATATATATATATATATATATATATATATATATATATATATATATATATATATATATATATATATATATATATATATATATATAAATTTTCTTTTTTTGACAAAGAGGTAAAGAATTAAATTGGGAGACTAAGATGGCCATTTCGAGCTTGTTCTGCTCTCGTCAGTTAGCCATACCCTTTATGGGATTCGAACCTGGGCAGTTTAACATACTAGGCAGTGATTTAACCACCAAGCCACAGGCTCTCCTCCCTTCTTTGTCAGCCGAGTCAAGGGAATATATATACAGAAAGTTTTTCAGACAGATAAGTCTAATTGGATACACCTTGACATTTTTAACTGCTGTGCTGCAGTTAAACTTTTTACAATCTCTTTTGCCTTGCCGCCCCACAACTAGGGGCATAGAGCAGGCTCAAGTCGCAACTGCGAAACATTTACAAATTTAAATTTTCTTTTTTTGACAAAGAGGTAAAGAATTAAATTGGGAGACTAAGATGGACATTTCGAGCTTGTTCTGCTCTCGTCAGTTAGCCATACCCTTTATGGGATTCGAACCTGGGCAGTTTAACATACTAGGCAGTGATTTAACCACCAAGCCACAGGCTCTCCTCCCTTCTTTGTCAGCCGAGTCAAGGGAATATATATACAGAAAGTTTTTCAGACAGATAAGTCTAATTGGATACACCTTGACATTTTTAACTGCTGTGCTGCAGTTAAACTTTTTACAATCTCTTTTGCCTTGCCGCCCCACAACTAGGGGCATAGAGCAGGCTCAAGTCGCAACTGCGAAACATTTACAAATTTAAATTTTCTTTTTTTGACAAAGAGGTAAAGAATTAAATTGGGAGACTAAGATGGCCATTTCGAGCTTGTTCTGCTCTCGTCAGTTAGCCATACCCTTTATGGGATTCGAACCTGGGCAGTTTAACATACTAGGCAGTGATTTAACCACCAAGCCACAGGCTCTCCTCCCTTCTTTGTCAGCCGAGTCAAGGGAATATATATACAGAAAGTTTTTCAGACAGATAAGTCTAATTGGATACACCTTGACATTTTTAACTGCTGTGCTGCAGTTAAACTTTTTACAATCTCTTTTGCCTTGCCGCCCCACAACTAGGGGCATAGAGCAGGCTCAAGTCGCAACTGCGAAACATTTACAAATTTAAATTTTCTTTTTTTGACAAAGAGGTAAAGAATTAAATTGGGAGACTAAGATGGCCATTTCGAGCTTGTTCTGCTCTCGTCAGTTAGCCATACCCTTTATGGGATTCGAACCTGGGCAGTTTAACATACTAGGCAGTGATTTAACCACCAAGCCACAGGCTCTCCTCCCTTCTTTGTCAGCCGAGTCAAGGGAATATATATACAGAAAGTTTTTCAGACAGATAAGTCTAATTGGATACACCTTGACATTTTTAACTGCTGTGCTGCAGTTAAACTTTTTACAATCTCTTTTGCCTTGCCGCCCCACAACTAGGGGCATAGAGCAGGCTCAAGTCGCAACTGCGAAACATTTACAAATTTAAATTTTCTTTTTTTGACAAAGAGGTAAAGAATTAAATTGGGAGACTAAGATGGCCATTTCGAGCTTGTTCTGCTCTCGTCAGTTAGCCATACCCTTTATGGGATTCGAACCTGGGCAGTTTAACATACTAGGCAGTGATTTAACCACCAAGCCACAGGCTCTCCTCCCTTCTTTGTCAGCCGAGTCAAGGGAATATATATACAGAAAGTTTTTCAGACAGATAAGTCTAATTGGATACACCTTGACATTTTTAACTGCTGTGCTGCAGTTAAACTTTTTACAATCTCTTTTGCCTTGCCGCCCCACAACTAGGGGCATAGAGCAGGCTCAAGTCGCAACTGCGAAACATTTACAAATTTAAATTTTCTTTTTTTGACAAAGAGGTAAAGAATTAAATTGGGAGACTAAGATGGCCATTTCGAGCTTGTTCTGCTCTCGTCAGTTAGCCATACCCTTTATGGGATTCGAACCTGGGCAGTTTAACATACTAGGCAGTGATTTAACCACCAAGCCACAGGCTCTCCTCCCTTCTTTGTCAGCCGAGTCAAGGGAATATATATACAGAACGTTTTTCAGACAGATAAGTCTAATTGGATACACCTTGACATTTTTAACTGCTGTGCTGCAGTTAAACTTTTTACAATCTCTTTTGCCTTGCCGCCCCACAACTAGGGGCATAGAGCAGGCTCAAGTCGCAACTGCGAAACATTTACAAATTTAAATTTTATATATATATATATATATATATATATATATATATATATATATATATATATATATATATATATATATATATATATATATAGAGAGAGAGAGAGAGAGAGAGAGAGAGAGAGAGATGATAGAGAGATAGATAAAAGAAGAAGAAGAAGAAGAAGAAGAAGAAGAAGAAGAAGAAGAAGAAGAAGAAGAAGAAGAAGAAGAAGAAGAAGAAGAAGAAGAAGAAGAAGAAGAAGAAGAAGAAGAAGAAGAAGAAGAAGAAGAAGAAGAAGAAGAAGAAGAAGAAGAAGAAAGATATGCACACATAAACTGAAGGTGACTAGCAACAGTTGAAATGTATATACTAAATGGCTCTATGTTTTACAAAGGACACTAAATATAACGGTGTCCATAAAAATGAATATGAGGGAGAGGACAGAAATTGAAGCTAAATTAAAATGTATTGATGGTTCAGCCTCACATTTAGACAGAGCAAGGAAGTCCTTTTGAGCAGCAGACTTTGTATTTTGTAAAATAGAAGGAAACTATTAGTTATTTAATGTATCAGCAGCATTATACATATATTGACAAGGACTGGGAAAAGCATTTGTGAATTTTTTGCCAGATGATTTTTAAATGGTTTCTATAGAAAAATGTGATCAGTATGGTAGTCTGATAATCTTATTTGTTTTAATATTCCATTTTGTCAATTTGTCTACAAAGTATTAAGTAACTGTATGACAATCTTTATGTGCATTTTCCCCCAATCTGTCATTTTTGTTGCTTTGTTTTCTCCAGATTAATATCCATTTTTAAATTATGGATTTCAGTCAAAAACAATGGATGTTAACAGAATCAATGTAGACTGACATCTTTGTTGCAAGAGAATTGATATTGATAGGTCCACCATTTTGTTCTTTTAAAAAAAGTATTTTGAATCCCTACTTATAGTATACTGTATAAAGTAATCCTGTATTGCTTTTTTTTTCCAAATAGTATATAGTATTCACCATATATACACCTTGAATATCTACTTCACATAGAGTAAATGGATTTTGCCCTCAAACATTCAGGGTTACAAGTTCAGTATTTTGTGATTTCCCTCTTTGGCTTCCTTAAATCACATATAAGAGCATTCAGAGATGGTCATGCTAAGCTTCATCAAAAAAGTTGGTTTGGAAGAAGCATGAAGTATCACATTCAGTACAAAATATGTATTATAACAATGTACAAAACAGAAAGCATATCTCTGGGGCAATCATATTGATGATATATTCCCTTTAATGGAAGAAAGAGAGCCCATCCAATATAGGGAGCATCTCCTTGTAAGTATATGAATATAGTTATTTCCTGTTGTCTTAGCAACAGGACAAAGTGGATTTTTTCTCAATCTCAGATCTGATCTGTATCATTTCTGATGGCCTTTCATGAAAGTCTACGGTGATTTGGGTTTTTGTTTGTTTTGTTTTGCTTCTTTTGGCACACTGCAATACACATACATGCACACAAAAACAGAAAAGCACTCAGGCATCACACATATATTTTATCATATTGTTGACTACTTATTGTTTAATGTTATCTTTCATAATGCATATGCATTTGATTGGCGCTGAATCATCCCTCATTGTCACCACTAATTTATTTTCTACGTAATTATTCATCTTAGTAGATGAATTCAGATAGTCCTTGACTTACAATCACAACTGAGTCCAAAATTTCTGTTGCTAAGTAAGACATTTGTTAGGTGAGTTTTGCCCCAGTTTATGTCCTTTCTTGCCACAGTTGTTAAGTAAATCACTGCAGTTTTTAAGTTACTAACAAAGTTGTTAAGTGAATCTGTCTTCCTCACTGACTTTGTTTGTCAGAAGGTCGCAAAAGGTGACTCTGGGTCACTGCATCCATCATAAATGTGAATCAATTGCCAAGCATCTGAATTTGGATCACATGATCATAGGGACACTGTAACAATCATAAGTGTGAAAAATGGTCATAAGTCACTTTTTCAGTACCATTGTAACTTTGAACTTTGTCACTAAATGAACTTTGTACGTCGAGGACTACATGTAATTTAATGAAGTCAATAAGCCTGTTGAAGCAAGTAACCAACATTTAAAGTATAAGCCCCTTTACCAAACCATGCAATTTATTAAAACTATAGCAATCAGTTCTTCTTTCAGAAAATTACAGAGATTCTTATTCATGTTCATCAGCTAGAGATAAAAGGTGGTGGTAGATATATTGAACAATATACAGTGTTTAAGTCAATTGAATAATGAAAATCTGGAGAGCAAATGTGATTAATATTTGGGACATAAAGCATATGTCTAAATTGTTTATGAAGCACAATAAAGAGAGAGAGAGAGAAGAAGCAGTATGTTTCAACCTCCCTTGAAAAGCAAAGTCTACATTATAGCAATAATTGCATGCAATTGGAAGGTAGATGAGTGTGATTAATTTTGAACAGTTGTTTGCACCAGGATAGCTATGAAACACAAATTTATATCTCTTATGGTGAGCTCCTATGTGTCAAACTAGTTAAAATGTTTGGTGTTTTGTTCCTAGATACACACATACATGCATTATATAGACTTCTCCAGCCAGTTGTTATACATATTACAAATGTATTATGTTTAAATATGGCACCTGTTTGCAATAAATCTTCATTATCCTGCTACTTTATTTATTATGAAACACAATAAACACAATTGTTTTAAAATATTTCATAGAAAAAAGTCCTGTGATTCTAAACTAGGTACAGCTTAATAGACTTTTCTACATATCCCATTTGGTTACCATGTCTTTCATCTCCTTTCTTAAAAAATGGCCCAATCCTCTTTGTAATTAATCTATATCTAGTTCAAATTACCCATAATCATTCTAATATCATTTCAAACATCCTGTTTATTTAGGAAGGTCTACCATTTTGTCCCCCAGTTTGACAGACAGGTACTTATTGAGGAAGACTAAGTGAAAGGCACCTCCATGAAAACCACACACCAAATTTGATTGACCCAGACTCCACTGGCATTTTTGCAAAAGGCCAAAGATCTGAATATGCTCCAGACCCTAGGGATCAGGATGCTAGATCACCTATGAGATTTATCATTTATTTAATTAATTAATTTCAAGACTGAAGAATTTAATTCAATTGAACTTTAAGACTCTGAGTGGCTTACAGATTAAAAGAAAACAGAGACTATCAAGAGGAAAAAAGATGACTGACTGGAAAACAGCCAAAAATACCAAAAAGCAATAAACACACACACACACACAGAGAGAGAGAGAGAGAGAGAGAGAGAGAGAGAGAGAGAGAGAGAGAGAGAGAGAGAGAGAGAGAGAAACTCAATCACTATGCTAATTCAACATTCACGAGAACAATAAAGCCTAACAATTTGTGAAAAGTCAAAAGGTGAAAACAATATGACTCTCTGAGGAAATATTGTTCCACAGGGTAAAAGTCATATCAAAATGGCATGCTTCCTAGATCCCACAAAATGACATTGCTTATTTGATGAAAGTAGATAGTGGCCAGTCTAGCTGGTCTCAGTGGATAGATGGAAACATATGGAGATCATCAAATAACCAAGCCTTGGAAGACTTCATACATGATAGTCATAATATTGACTCACACCCAGAAACCAACTTTAAATGAATGTAGCTCAGGAAGCAATAAGGACACATGCACATACACAATACTGTCCATGCCACCACATTATAGTTCAGCTGTGGCTTTCAAGTAGTTGAGTTCGATGATGGTATCTTAAGGATAGCTTCTTTCAAGACTGATGGGACTGTCCCCTTCCACAGAGAAGCAGACAACAACTTCACATCATCTCCATCATGGCTTCACCATCCAGGAGGGATCTGAATCTAACAAACATGTAGCCAAGGTATGGAATGGAGGATCCTGTCCATTTCTCAGGAATCACAAACTCATTCCAGCTAACTCTATTACTTTGGATATTTTATGCTTGAAAGCATGCGCAAGATGGCGGACGTACCTCTGTGGGAGTAGCTGGCGTCTGATGGGGGGATGGCTAGAGACTTCCCCTGGGGGTCGAAAAACATCTAGGACCTCGGGGATTCTGGCGGCAGAACATCTTGGGTGTCCCGAGATATATCTGTTGATTTTCCTCCTTCCGGAATGAGCAAAGGAAGCAAATGAAGTCAGGGGATTGTGACGGCGTGCTCCACCCCTCTCGGCTTTGATGGAGTGTGGAGCCGGCTTGGATGAGAGTCCGTTGCGAGGGAGAAGAGTTTGGCGGCGGCTCCCCTACCCCCCTCCTTCCTCCTATTGTGTGAGCGAGTGATCTACGGAGGGGTGAGAGGACCGTTTGAGAGGCTTTGTATCTCCTGCTGGGAGGCTTCTGTTTTTCGGAGAGACTATCTGAGATGGGAATGGGGAATGGCTTGGTTCCTTCCCCTCCCCTTCCCATCTCCCTCCCATTTACCACCATGTGAACGTGTGACTTTGGTGGAGCAGCTGAGAGGTGTTGGTGGCCGCCAAAAAAAAGGAACAGCTCGGCGGCCCCCCTCCCCCTCTCCCCCCCTCCTCATTTTGCCGGCCGGCAGTTTCTGGGAAGACAGCTGGAGGCTGTGGGTGACGGAGGGGGGCAGCATGGAGCTTGGACTGTGGTCTACAGTGAGGGAAACAGCGTTTCATACCTCCCCCTCCTTGATGAAGTGTGATTAACTATGAGGTCAAATGAAAGAATCGTAGTGGCCTCCCCCGTCCTGTCTGCTTATATACAGAATAGGAAAGTGGAATCACTTTTGGAACTCTGGAATTTTGATCCTTACCTTATATCGAACTGCCTGGTTCTCGCCGGACCCCATCAATGTATCTTATCTGACTGGCTCCCTATCAGAGATTAACTCTTCTTGCATTGCGAGATTTCCCCCTCTCGCAATCATGGCCCTCCACTCTATCAAGGGCCTATCTCAAGGATGGACTTTGGAGTCCTGAGAGATGGTATGCGTTAAATAAGGGGCTTTGGGGTTTTTAAAACCATTTTTAACTAAAGTTTTAAGGGAGGGTAGAGGTGGGGAAAGGGTGCTTAGGGCGGGGGAAGGAATTGTTGGAGGGGAGCTAGAAGATAGGCCCGACAACGGAAGGGGACGTAATCCTGTGGGTTCGGATGGGGAGCTGATTAAGACTGATTTAGTTCCAATTAGTACCGTAAGCGGGAGGGGCAGATATGGTGGGAGCAGGGGGTGTATCATAATAGGGGAGCGCGTACCCACTGTTTACGAGTGGTCATGCGCTCCGACCCCCAAGGCTCTACCTGTTCTCGGGGTTATTCAGAACCACAGGGCCCTGGCTGTAGGCTGATGTTGTGCAATGCCAGGTCTGTGGTAAACAAGGCCCCCCTCATTCAAGATTTAATTTCAGAGGGGGGAGCAGACCTGGCAGGTATTACGGAGACCTGGTTAGGACCGGAGGGTGGTGTCCCTCTGGTGGAAATGTGCCCACCGGGTTTCCTTGCATTCCATCGGCTGAGAGCATAGGGCAGGGGTGGGGGAGTGGCGGTCGTGATTAGGGAAGATTACAGGCCAAGGGAGGTCACTGTTCCTCAGACGGCAGGCTGTGAATCTCTCCTGGTGAAGTGGGACCTTGGGGGTCCGAGGGCGGTGTTGATTACGTACCTGGCTCCCTGCCACGTGTCAACTGCCCTGCTGGAGCTCCTGGACGTTGTCGCCGCAGTGGCGGTTGAGGTTCCCAGGCTAATAGTCATGGGTGACTTCAACCTGCCATCTGTGGGCGGGACGTCCGGGGGAGCTTGAGAGTTCATGGCTTCCATGGCAGCCATGGACCTGACCCAGGTAATTCAAGACCCCACACATACAGGGGGGAACATGCTTGACCTGGTTTTTGTCTCTGGACAGTGGCTGAGTGGTCAGAATATAGGGGATATAGTTATTGAGCCCCTGTCATGATCTGACCACTCTCTCCTTCGCTTGGACTTTCTGACCACTGCACCCTGCCGCAGGGAGGCGGAACCAGTGAGATGGTACCGTCCCAGGTGGCTGATGGAACCCGAGCAGTTCCAGATGGAGCTTGGGCCAATTCCTGAGGTTCAGATACACGACTCGGTCGAAGAGTTGGCGGTAGCCTGGGATAGGGCTGCGGCCGGTGCTCTAGATTGGGTTGTGCCTTTGTGGCCTCTGATTCGACGTACGTCTCGATCAGCCCCTTGGTTCACTGAGGGGCTGAGAGAGATGAAACGCCAGAAAAGACGCCTATAGAGCAGTTGGAGATCGAGCCGTGCCGAATCTGACCGAACACTAGTAAGAGACCATATTAGGTCCTACCTAGCGGCGATAAAAGCAGAGAAGTGTTCTTACCTCACTGCTCTTATCGCGTCATCAGATAACCGCCCAGCCTCCTTGTTTAGGGTGACCCGCTCCCTCCTTCATCAGGAGGTGAGCGGAGACCCCTTGGAGGGTAGAGCTGAGGATTTTGGAAAATATCTGCATGATAAAATCGCTCAGATACAGGAAGGCTTTGATTTCAACTGGGTGTGTCCGGTGGGAGAGGCGGAGTCTGGTCTTGAGACTGCTATCTGGGCTGAGTTTGACCCCGTGACTCCCGAGGACGTGGACAGGCTGCTCGGGGGACTTAGGGCGACCACTTGTTTATTGGACCCGTGCCCCTCCTGGCTGGTGTTGGCATCCCGGGAGGTGGTACGAGGCTGGTTCCAGGCAATTATTAATGCTTCGTTAAGTGAGGGTGTCTTACCTGCCGCCTTGAAAGAGGCGGTAGTGAGGCCCCTCCTTAAGAAGCCTACCCTGGATCCAGCTGTTTTATCAAATTATCATCCTGTCTCCAACCTTTGCTTTCTTGCAAAGGTTGTCGAGAGCATGGTTGCCCGACAGTTCCCGCGACACCTGGAGGAATCATTATACTTGGATCCATACCAGTCGGGCTTCAGGCCTGGTTACAGCACGGAAACAGCATTGGTCGCTGTTCTGTCTGGCCCCTCTCAGCTCATTAAAATCCACATAAATATGTCTTTAAGAGGTTTATTTAACACATTTCAAAAGAATTCACTTCAAAGCACGCTGCTGGCATTTTGCTGGCAGAAACAGCCAAGTCTCATGTATTTACATTTAGATTAACACATGCTCCTTCCACACCTTCCAATTAACTCACTCTTTCTTTATCACATTGTCCAAGGCCTCATTATTCTCCCATAGATTTCCAAAACATCAGAAGACTGAAGTCAAACGCACGGCTCCAGATATCAGGCTACTCTTTGATTAACGTTGCTCGTGACAAAGGCGTAGTCTCTCTGTCCCCTTCTAATATAGTGTCCGATACGTCACTTCCCCTCATTACTTCCTTTTTCCACTTAACTGACACCGTCGCTTATCAAACCTTCGGAATCTCGGATCAAGCCATCTATCTTCTTGATCCAAATCTGACCCCTCACTTTGTGAATCTGATCCAGACTGCCTGTAAATCTCCTCCCTGTCTGGCTCAGCTGCCGGGAGGGGAAAATACCCAGAGGGGCCTGGCTGCTCTTCCTCGGCTGCCGGGAGGGGAAAACACCCAGAGGAGCCTGGCTGCTCATCCTCATACTCTGACACTTCCCAAGCTGGTCTAGGGACACTCACAACAGTCGCGTTGGTGGATGACCTCTGGCGGGCCCGGGACAGAGGTTGTTCCTCTGCTCTGGTGCTATTGGACCTCTCGGCGGCTTTTGATACCATCGATCATGGTATCATACTGCAACGGTTGGAGGGGCTAGGTATGGGGGGCACTGTTTTGCGGTGGTTCTCCTCCTTCCTCTCCGGCCGGATGCAGTCTGTGTTGATAGGGGGCCAGAGGTCGACCTCGAGACCCCTCGTATGTGGGGTACCTCAGGGATTGGTCCTCTCGCCCCTACTGTTCAACATTTATGTAAAACCGCTGGGTGAGATCATCCGTGGTTTTGGTGTGGAGTACCATCTGTATGCTGATGATACTCAGCTGTACATTTCCACGCCGAACCACCCCAACGATGCTCTTGCCGTGCTGACCCAGTGCCTGGAGGCCGTGCGGGTTTGGATGGGGAAGAACGTACTCAAGCTCAACCCTTCCAAGACTGAGTGGCTGTGGCTACCGTCGTCCCGGTTTAGTCAATTGACTCCTTCGTTGTCCATTGGGGGCAAAACAGTGGCCCCCGTGGAAAGGGTTCGCAATTTGGGAGTCCTCCTGGATTCGCGGCTGTCTTTAGAGGACCATTTGATGGCCGTGGCCGGGAGGATGTTCTATCAGGTTCGCCTGGTACGCCAGTTGCGTCCCTTCCTAGACCGGGACTCGCTATGCACAGTTACTCATGCCTTCGTCACTTCCAGGCTGGACTACTGTAATGCTCTCTACATGGGGCTCCCCTTGAGGTGCACCCGGAGGCTTTAGCTGGCCCAGAATGCGGCCGTGCAGGTAGTGACCAGAGCGCCATGGCGCTCCCATGTAACATCGCTCCTGCGTGAGCTGCACTGGTTGCCGGTGGCCTTCCGGGTGCGTTTCAAGGTGTTAGTGACCATCTTTAAAACGCTCCATGGCATCGGACCCGGATATCTACAGGACCGCCTTCTGCCAGCAAATACCTCCCGCCGTCCGGTACGCTCCCACAGAGAGGTCTCCTCAGGGTGCCGTCGGCCAAACAATGTCGGCTGGCGACCCCCAGGGGGAGGGCCTTCTCTGTGGGAGCTCCAACGCTTTGGAACGAGCTCCCCCCCAAACTCCGTACAATGACGGAATTGCGTTCCTTCCATCGAAAATTAAAAACATACTTATTCCGACAAGCCGGCCTGGGATAATAGCTCCAACAATGGCCATAATTGTTTTTAGGGGATTGTGTTTTTAGATTATGTATTGGATTTTTAAATATTGGGCCAAATTATTTAATTTATTTTTAATAATTTTAATTTTTGTATGTTGTCGTTTTAATTGGGCTGTACACCACCCTGAGTCCTTCGGGAGGGGGGCGGTATAAAAATCGTAAAATAAATAAATAAATAAATAAATAAAATAAATTTATACAGACATAGCCATCAGGAGTCTAACTTGACTTTGTCTGCCTAAAAATCAGAATATTTCTCACATGGGTACTCCAATGTGTTTTTTTCATTGGTTTCTGGGTTATCTTCCACAAGGCTGCTGGGTGGCTATCAACAGATGTAATAATGATGGAAAAATAAAAAAAACATATGGCACCAAGATGTAAGTCCCATTATACATCCTTACCTTTTTCATTAGATTCACTCTTTTCTTTCTCCAAGTGGTGTTATAATCATCTATTCACATGCTTCTTCTCTTAGAACTGTTATGTATTTATTTTATTTATTTATTTTAATTAAATTTTTATGCCGCTCCTCTCCAAAGGACTTGGAGCGGCTAACAACATAAACAAAAGAACATCACAGAGTTTAAAATCAAAAAGCAATCTACAAAACGTTTAAAAAACCCCCGAACACATTCATAATTCACACGCAATCACAGTTATCCCCAGGCCTGCTGGCATAGATACGTTTTTAGATTCTTCCGGAAGGCCGGGAGAGTGGGGGAAATGCGGACTTCAGGGGGCAGTTGGTTCCAGAGGGTGGGCGCCACAACAGAGAAGGCCCTCCCCCAGGACCTGCCAGATGGCATTGTTTCGCTGACGGGACCCGGAGGAGGCCGACCCTGTGCGCTCTCACCAGTCGAAGGGAAGTATGTGGAAGAAGACGGTCCCGTAAGTATATCAATCTGCATACGAGATCATTGCAAGAAGGGAGACCAAGTGAGGCAACATACTCTAAGGCTACAACTAGTCACCCATTCTAAGTTGTGACCAACCCTTCAGCCAGACCGGCTAAAGATCCATAGGAAAAACATCAAAATTACTCTGAAACCGACTCTGTCAGGTGGGCTGATCTAATAGGCTTTCTCTCCCCAAGAGACGGGGTGATATCAGTGAGCCAAAAAGCAACCGGAGATTAATTTGATCACAAATGACTGATAAAAATCTCCTCCAGATGCAGATCACATCATAACTGCCTCAAAACAAAAACTGGACCTACGCTGCAGTCACTAGTATCCAGCATATAGTCTAAATCCAATAAAATATCCAATAAAATCCAGATTGGCTACCTTATCCATAAACAAATTGTAAATGAGGGAAGATTTATTGCTGACTGGCCTGACTTTCAATAGCAGCAGCCAAAGTCCTGGGCCACTAAGAATCTAATTACCTCACCCCAAGGGAGAACCATTGGGATCATCTCAACCAGGGAGCTAACCCTCAGGATCCTATCATACCTAATCCTGCTTATTATGATTCTGATATTCCTGCTCACCTTTTCTCCCCACCCCTCAGTTTTCTCATATACCTCACTTTTTCTTCCCAGTCAAGGAATCCACTGATAGGTCACACACTCTATTAAACAACCAGCATGTATTCACCTAAACATCCATAACTATACTCAGCTCTTACACCAACCCAACCTCACATACATATACATACTTTGGCTACCCATTTATCTGGCACTCTGCAATCTGGGGGAGAACATTAAGGCACTATGACCTGCCAACACACACCATGAAATCAAAGTTCTCCCCCCTCAAGTAGAAGAGCAGAATGTTAAAAAGGCAAACAAATGAACAGGTAGATGGATAATGCTTCCTAAGTCTACAGGAAAGGAGTTAATGGATATTCAACAACCCAACCCACCCCCTCTTTATCCTGAAAATCACTACAGGAACTCTGGGCAAATAGTGTAGCTCTCCCAGTGCTCAAAAACACCTCATAGCCAGGTACCACCTGCATTAAATCCAGTCTCTCCAGGTCTTCTTCAAGATCCTTAAAATTTTTCTTCTTTGGGTCATGGCACCTCAGAGAATCCAAATAGCAGCAATGTTGCTGATAGCCAGTGTTCCAACTTTACAACTCCATGGTATCTCAAACAGCATAGACCACATTGCCAACAGTCTGGCCAAAGCTGTGGGGATGACCTCTGACCATAAATCCTCATAGTCCTGCCAACCACAACTCACCAGAGCCACCTCCAGAACAGCTATCGACTTTGAGCCTCACCTGCACATCAGCTCTGGTTCAGGCCTCTACAGTCCTGGTTCAGACCCAGAGCAGCTTTCTCCATCAAATATCCTAGTCCTAGCTTCCAGCTGCCATGATGTCTGCTGATCACAGTACTGCCACCACTACTTTTCTAGACTCTGCATTGCCATCAGCCACACTGTACTGTAAATGGTCCTTTCTCTGAGCCATCAACATCCTGTCTAGCTAATTAGATGTCTAGCTAAGCGAATACAATATCCCCAGCCTCTGAGCTCCAAATGATTATCCCATACAGAGCTGAATAGCCTCAACCATTCCAAGTGCTCCAAAGCACACAGTGCAAAACACACAATGAGTCCTTCAAACTGTGAGCCCCTCAAATTACTTCTAAATGACATTTGTTACTGCTGGGTTTATTTAGTTTATTTTTGACATTAAAAGTTAGGAATGTAACCTTGATAGAATCAGGCAGGAACTGTTGTCCAGGCAAAAGGGATTAAAACAGTGGGGAATTACAAGATAATATTTGGAAGTACTATAGCTCCCTAATTCATTGAAGAAGAGGAATAGCACAATCAAACTTGCACACTTCCGGTGGCTCCACTGGCGTCGCTATAGTCTTCTTTGGAGGCTCCATTCTCTAGGGTTTGTTAAGCCGCAAAAACAGTGAACATCAGCTGTTTTTTGCGGTGGAAAATCCCCCCTTCGGGCGAAGAAGGGGTGAAGAGCATTGAGCGTGGGTTGAGCTCCTCTAAAAGTCCCCTGGGAAAGTTTTCAGGGGTTTAGAGTGAGAGCTCCCTAGGCGCTTGAAACGCTCCTGCATTGAGACGCTTCTGTCAGCAGACAGAGAAAGACGCCGTGACCACCCCTGCTTTAGAAACAACTTCAAGAGAGACCTGCATGCAGGCGGAGTGAATACAGGAGTTCTTTATTCCAAGTATTTTTTTTTACTTCTGACTACGTACTTATAATGTATTCAAGATGGCGATTGTTCTCACTGCAAAGAGAAAGTGTTTTAAAGTGAAAGTGAACCTTTTTTTTGAAGTAAAGCTTGAGGGACTATTTAGATTGGAGTTTTAAAATTTTATAAGCTATAATTTAAATTGTGATTTGAAAGAAGATAAGAAGAGGGGGAAATTTTGGCAAGATATCTATGAGGATTTTTTGTTATTTAAGGAAAATTTCTTTTTTTTAAAAAAAAAAAAAAGTGGACTGATTTTAAAATGGCCACGAGGCAGACCAAGATAACTACTGCGAAGGTGGCTGTATCTTCTCCGGCTCAGCCCTCTAAATTACAAGCAAGCAGTCTGTCTGCTCCCCCAGCCTCTCTAACATCTACAGAATCTCAAGCCCCCTTGCTTATTCAATCTCCTCCAGAAATGCTTACTATGAAAGATTTACAGGCTGCATTATCTACAATGACTGAAAAGCTGGAGAGAAAGATTGAGGAACAAGTTAAAGATTTAACTGATGAGCTGGAGACAATAAAAGAAACAATTGAGACTCACAATATTGTGATAAGAGAAGATATTGTGGATGCTATTAAAGGGGTTTGGGAGTACACTTTGAGAGTTGAAGAGAAGGTGGATGGTATTGAGCAGCAATTGGAGGAGAAAATTGATGAAGTTAGAAGTGATATCCAAGATCAAGAGGTTATGGCTCAATATAATCAGATGTTATTGGCTGTTAGAATTAGGGGGCTGAAGGAGATTGCAAATGAGAATCAGGAAGATTTAAGAAGAATTTTTGAGGAATCTTTGGCAAAATTTCTGGAAGATGGAGTACAGAATGTATCCTGGCAGATTGATCGGATCTTTAGAATTAATTCATGGGTTGCAAAACAAAGAAAGTTGCCTAGAGATATTGTGATTTATTTTGTTACAAGGAAATTCAGAAATTATGTTCTTACTACATCTTATAACAAACAATTAATTGTTGCTGGTCAAGAAGTGGTGGTTCTGAAGGAGATTCCCTCGAAGATGTTAAGAGCAAGAAAAGATTATGCATTTTTGATGGAGGAGCTTAAAAAATGTGCTATACAATTTAGATGGGAGGCTCCAACTGGACTTTCATTATTTTTCCAGAGTAATAGATACCGCCTGACTTCGGTTGGTGAAGCAAAAGATTTTTTTGAGAATACTCTGAAGGTTGGTAAACTCCCGTGTCCAAGACCAAAAAGGGCAGATTTTCCAAAAGAGAGAGATATGCAGTTAAAACAATCAACACAATCTTTGGAATCACAATCTCTGACAGCATCAGGACTTGATAAAGGAGCATTGGTGGAGCTGCCAGCGCAGTGTATTGATATTTTTCTGCCTTTGGAGGTAGAGAAGGTTAAAGAGCAAAGGCAAACACGTGCAGCTACTAAACGCATGGAACAACGAGAAAAAGAACAACCAGTTTGTACACAAGTTGTACCCATATCTCCGGAAGCCATGGGAGCAAGACCAAAGAAGAAAATGGTTGAAGATGTTAATTTGGTCTTGCAAAAGCTTTCTCAAATTGGTCATGTCAAATAAATATTTGACATGGAATGTCAATGGTTTAAATTCTCCATAGAAAAGGAAGAAGATATTTCATTATTTGAAGCAATGTAAAAATGATGTAATTTGTTTACAAGAAACACATATTAGAATTTCTGATCAGAAATATTTGATAAATAATAAATTAGGTTCACATTTTGTGGCAGCGTCTGCTAAGAAGAAGAATGGAATTGTTATTTATGTTAAAAATCATATAAGAGCTAAATTAATAGAATCAGATATTCAAGGTAGATTTTTAGCTATTGAAATTTTAATAGATGGGAAGAAAGTTCTTTTGATGGGTATATATGCACCAAATCAACAACAAGGAATATTTTATAAGTTAATATACTTCTGATATTGTTACTAAACATGTAATGGTACACCCTGCTTGTGACTTAGGAAAGGCACATTGTTCAGGAAATGATAAGCTGCTCAGGAAAAGCTTCTTGACTCTTGACAAACTCTTATGAGGAATAACACAGCCAAGAAAAGTCCAGGGAGGTTACAGGATGTGGAGGCGTTTCCCTTTGTCTGAAGTCTCCTAATTGAGCAAGTATTTTATCTCATTGGTCACAGTGGCCTGTGTTTTATCACTCTTTGAAAGCAATACCATACCTTTGTTTTTGTTTTGTTTTGTTCTGTTCTGTTCTGCCAGTCCCTCTGTGGTCTATTCCCATTAAATCATGTTTGTGATTAGTCTGCAGCAGCACTAGAAATTTGTTTCCTTCTAGTTAGATGTCACTTCTCCTTTTCTTTCTTCTTCTGAGAAGGTCTGTTCTTTGTCTCTTGGATCTTACTTCACCACATATGTTGTTAAGTTCTGTTGAAACTGATGGGACTTGAGTGTATATAATCATGTGCTGGATTTTAGCATAATTAGCTGCCGAATAATACCCATGATTGGAAAACTAGGATTATATTACTGATGGGTCAACTCTCCCAGGTTGTAATGAATTTGGATTTTCTGAGTTTTGTCTCTGTATTTTTTCCCTATAAAGCTATGAGGAAAAAAAATATCTGAAGCATTTGCTCTTGGCCTTGCCTGATAATCTTTCTTTCATAAGCAAAGTTTTCCTTCTGAAAAGAAGAACAAGCAAAAGAGAGGCTTATTTGAAATCAGGGCACTTCTGTAGGTATTAAAGCTATTGCTTTCAAGATTTCATTAGGGGTTATCTGCAGGCTATAGTTAAAAAAAAGTCAAGGTGGCAACCATATTAAACATTTGATTTTATGGGCACTGCACAACAAACATGACAACAGGTGAACTTCTGTTGCACAATTGTGGCCATCATCTTGACATTTTTTTAAATGTTACCTTATGGGCATCTTTGTCACTTGATATTGGGATTCATGGCATTTATTGTTTAGTTGCTCCCTAATTCAATGAATTGAACCAGGAAATGAGGAAACCATAAGCCCTGGCATTGACTGCATGAGTTTAAAGCCATTTCTCAATCTTTTCCTTGGTGCTAACAATGACACCATTATCAAATGTTTTTGAGGACATCTACACAGATCGGAAAATAGGAACATAATGCCTGGAAGGAACTGCAGCATACCTGACTCTGCCTGGAAGGCACTGTAGCACACTTGACTTTCCAGATGGAGAAGGTGGGACTCCAAAATTCTTTTAAAAATATGAAACAACCAAAATTGCTAGCAAAGTTCATGTTGTTTGCTTAAACAAAGCCACAAACCTTTATTATTTATTTGTTTAGCACAGCTGTCCATTTATTTGTTTAGCACATTTACAGCTGTGTGATTCTGGATAATGCACAACAAGATAGGCAACTAATTATAACAACTAATCAATTAAAATCAATAATCTTTTTTTAAATGCATGTTGAATATCTCATTGTTGAATTGCATGTTGAATTGCTCAACATTGTTGAATGCTGAGCAATGATTGTTGAACAATGAAAAAAACCTTAAGTTAATAGGTCACTACATATCTTTAGAGAGAAGAATTTTGAGTCAAGCTCAAAAAATCTTGGAATCTGTGTCTTCTGATAGTACTGGATGTTCTGACAGTATTGTAAATTGAGCTGACTTATTTTCAGCTCCACCGGGCTATAACTGAAATTAGGATTTGGGGGTTTTCTTAGACATGATGTTTTTATTTTCCTTTGCAGAGGACTCTTGCCTTACCTGATTCCCATCTCATGAATTTCAGGTCATGTTTGGGAAACAGTGGTTGGATGGTTTTCTATAGTAGTTGATAAATAAGAGCATGATTAAAACTGAAATGAGTTTTGGCAGTTTTTGTCTTCTCTGTAATTGCTTGTTTTGTCTTTATTTTTTTTAATGTGGAGTCCAAGAGAGGAAATTATTCCTACTACATAGGAGGAATGACCTACATAACAATAGCTCAGGGCAAGCTAAAGATTTTGCTGGTTGTTCTCAGTATTTCAGTTTGGAGCATATTACTTTATGGAGCTGAAGTGTGGATATAGTGACAGGGCAAAGCAAAATAGTAATAGCAGCAGTAATAATTATAGTACTACTAGTAGTAGTAGTAATAGTAGTAGTAAAATCTACTGGGGACATCAATTTGAGAAGGTTTTGAAAAATGAGTGGATTAAGATCTTATGGGATTTTAAGATCTAAACATAGGCATCTTATTCATAACATGCCTGGTATAACAATTTTTGAAAGATTGGTTCACTCATGTTATTTTGGTTGATGGAAAACAATTGGGAAAAAATGACAAAACATTGAGACTTGCAAATCAAAACTGAACACTTATGGGAAAAGAAATTGTTGTTACTCCATTGTGATTGGAGCCCTCAGAGCAATATCTAAAGGATTTCCTCAATATCTAAAACTTTTAAATTTATCAGGCCTGAATACTCTATTTTTTTTAAAAAAGGCCACCTTCTGGGAACTGCCTATATTCATAGATGATATCTTAATAATTGTTAGGTTCTTGGTTAGGATTTGTATTAGAGTTCTACCAGTCTTAAATTGTGAATCCTACTGTAAATTGAAAATTAAAGGGAACTAGAAGAAACTGAAGATTACAATTAAAGAAGACTTACTAATACCGAATGGAACAAAGTATTTTAACATTTGACACATTGAATGATATTTTTGCGCAATGGATCCAGATGTTAATTTTAAGAGTGTCTACTTCTATTGATAATGTTTAAAAGATGTTACTAGTTTTCCTGGACAAGACAAGTTGATCTGAAAATGGATTTTAAATGACAAGCTAAAAAAATAATGGAAAAAGATGCTGCACTGAACATACACAGTAACCCAGCTGATGTCTTAATAATTAAAGGGGATATACAAATAACACACCATGAGAGAGACCTTGATAATTTTTCTATATTGGTTTGGCAAAAGAGACCTGTTAAAACTTCGAGGAATTTTGTGAGATTGGACAATGAAAAATGAAAAGGAAAGAAGGAAGGAAAGAAAGAGAAAGAGAAAGAAAGAAAGAAAGAAAGAAAGAAAGAAAGAAAGAAAGAAAGAAAGAAAGAAAGAAAGAAAGAAAGAAAGAAAGAAAGAAAGAAAGAAAGAAAGAAAGAAAGAAAGTAAGTAAGTAAGTTCTGGAACATAATCTGAAGGGACTAAAGATAAAGATTGTTAAAGAAAAAAGAAAGAATATAAAGTTGGTTTATTTGATCAAGGTTAAAATGGATATGTTATTATCTCCACTAAGCCTTAATGGGTTTTTGCCTACCTGACTGAACAACAGGGCTTTAAGAAATTGTTTATCAATAAGATATGAAATATGGAAAAAAGTAATCATTTGTTGTATTTTAAGAGAAATTGATAAGTAAAATTGCTTATAATTGTGATGAAGGCGAATTTATTTACACTTTTCTTTTTTTAGTATATTCTTATTTTTTTAATTTTTTCTGCACTTCCTATTTTAATTTGTGCTAGTTTTTATCTTTTTAATTGTAAGTTTTAATAAAATTATTATGCAAAAATACTGAAGCCAGCATGATTTCTGAATTACCCAGATAGGAAATAGGAATGGACTGTTGAAGAGTATGGTTACTGCAAGATATCACTGAAATAAAAGTTACAGAGAAAGAGAAAAAAACAGCTTGCAAAACAGCTTGTGCCTATTCTGAGAGAATAGGTGGTGGCGGCAATAGGTATATCTTCCAATTACTGGCTTGCTGTCCCTAGATCAATGATCTTAAGGGGAGGGGAACTTAATTAAGCTTTAATTCACTCAAGATAAATTGACAGTTCTTTGTACAGTTGTAATTGCTTGAACATAAAAATTACTGGTAGGTACAGGCAGATAATCATTTTACTTTCCATATCATTTACTAAATATTTCTTTGCACATTAATGTACATAACTTCAAGTTCAGTAATAATAGCAGATTCTCCCCCCTCAAAAAAAGGAAAAACTACAATCTTTTTGACAGTTAACAGATGGCCTAATGTTAATTTTCATTGTTTCATGACTGTAAGAGACGCTTGAAGTTTGTCTTCATGGAAATGTCAGCCTTTTGTTTCACCAATAATGATCATTTCAAAGAGGTCCAGAGGGAACAGATTGAAGCTGGGAGAACTTGAAAGAGTTTGTATGTGCTCAACAAAATTGAGATTAATGCATGAATGGTGGATTTCAGGCACATTCCCAAACTTAAACATTTCCATTCAAATAACTGTAGAGCAGGGAAGGATAAGAAATTGATTTGGCTTATATCATAATTTCCAAATTGCAGGTCCTGAAGTAATTCACAAACTTATTTATTTATATGCTTGCTTGCTTGCCCACATACCTTAATCTATCACTTCCAGATCTGCAATTCAAAAGAGTTACAAAATGAGCAGATTAGTGAAGTGCAAGCAGGCATATGTAAAATTTGGAAAGCAGACATACAGTAAAAGCTTATATTCTCTTCAAGCAATATGTATGAAGAAAGAGAGAGTGAGTGAGCTTGCTGTAGTGATTAAGGCACCAAGCTAGAAGCCAGGAGAATGTGAGTTCTAGTCCTGCCTTAGGCATGAAAGCTGGCTGGGTTTGGGGACAAAAATCTAATTAAAATCTAATTTTAAAAAATCCCTTATGGGTGATAAGTGTTTTCCTCAGTTTTGTATCCTGGACGTTTAAGGGTTATAGTCAAGTATTTTAGCTGCTCCTATCATTGCACACCTCTGGATAGAAACAATGGTGGGATTCAGTCGGTTCGCACCAATTCGGGAGAACTGGTAGTTAATTTTTTGTTGCCCAGGCCCAGAATGGACTTCCGAAATGAGCATCCACCCAGAGAACCGGTTGTTCACATATTTGAATCCCACCACTGGATACAAAGCTCTGATGTTCCTGAAAACTGTTGGAGCCACTGTTGGATGCTGAGGAATTGGAAAGGGTATGCAGAAAAGTAACAAAGATGGTAAGGAGCTTTGAGGCTAAATCCTATTAAGAGTGGTTAAGGAAACTTTGTAAGTTGAGCTAAACAAAAGAATGCTAAGGAGAGATAGGATATTCATATTTAAATATATGAAAGAATGTCTTGGGGCAAAGGATGTGGATTTATTCTCCATAGCATCCAAGGATAAGACAAAAACCAATGGGTAAAAGCTTTATAAATAGACAGCTAAATTTCTAATAGGGAGAACTATATTCTATACAGACCTCAAACTTTACAACTGTAAATATGCAAGAAGGATGCCACAGGTATATTCAAAGTTGGAAGACATAACCGTAACATTTTTGTGTAGCTTTGATACACAAGAGGTGTCAATTTGACTATGTAGTTAACTGGAGGAAAGATAAGAAAACACATTCTGGAATCTGCTGCATTTCATTAAACTCTATAGGTTTGGGGCATCATTTGAACAACTATAAAGATACATACAATTAAATGCACAACAAAGAATATATGGCCCTTTAGTTCTGTACTATAAATGTTTTGAAAGTGTTAGCATAACTTTTGACTCTTGGTCCATTCCTCCACAAGTATCAATCTGACAATAGCCCTTTAATTTCCCAATGTTTTTGTATCTCAGTACTAACCAGGTCTGATTTTATCCAAGATCTGCCAAGGTTCATTAAATGATGCTACTTGATGTGATTTCTTTGCAGGTAGTACAATGATAGAATGGAGAGCAGATTTATTCTTCCTTGTACCTGAAAGTAAGCTTTATAATGAGGGATCCAAATCTGAATTTATTAAGAATTTCCTGCCAGTGAGAGCTATTAAGCAACTGCTGAAGTTGTGGGTGTTCATATAAATCCATATACGTACACCAAGGATATCTGCAGCAACACATTGGCCCTGGAGCCAAAAGGATTTTCAGGGATGTCAACAGTATCACTTTATGATGGAGAGCAACTATTCAACAGAAGCCATGAGTTCAAGTACCACCTTAGCCATGAAAGCCAGCTGGGTGATCTAGGCCCAGTCACTCTCTCTCAGCCCAACTCACCTCATAGGGTTGTTGTTGTGGGGAAAATAGGAGGAGAAAGGCATGCTGGATATCTTGCCTTGAATTGTTTATAAAAATAATAAAGGTGGGATATAAATAAATAAATAATTTGATCAAAATGCCAGTTCCGATATGAGTATATACTGGTGCAACTCAATAAAAAGGAGATTATAGAAATAAAAAAATATTCAAGTGTAGCAGTTTTAGTGTTGAGGGTTTGGACAAGAACTTTATGAGAAATTTAAGAATGAATGGATCACCAGAGCTGTAGTGGTAATTTCAAAGTAACAAGGTCAGTTCCAAGTGTTCCAGAGGAGGTGGGGGGGATGTTCTTGGATTGCTTCCAATTTGTTGCCCAAATCTCCAAGACAACCTCTTATAACAAACATGGCATGGATCTTTCATTCTGTATCCAGTTTATAACATTTGTGATAGGATGCTTTGTCTTTAGCTTTGAAGATGGACAAATGGTTTCTTAATTTAACTGCTATGAAGTCTGTTGCGTAAATTGTGTGGCAGGTGGTGCTGCAAAAATTTTTTACTCACAGTCTGTTTCTGCAGTTTGAGGATATCTTTTCAAGCCTTTGATTCTTACAAACATAGGAATGCAGTCTCTGGAGTGCAATTGCCATTATATCCTATTACATCTGTATATGATGTTTCAACATTTGAACTAGTTTAAGAAGGGAAATTAAACATTCCACACTAGTATTCAATAATGTTTTCTTAATTACTCAACTTCCTTAAAGGTTCACTTTAAAATTCCAGTAGAAAAAAGACATTTGACTGTGAGTAAAGACTCCATGTCCTGTACATATTAATTTTGAAGAATACCTAACAAGTGCTCTCAATGTCCCCTACCATTTGCAATACTAATATTTCCAGCTGCAATGCAACTTTATAATTTCAAAAGGCATACGAACAATGGTGGTTCTTATCTAGTACAATGGATATTTAACATTCATATCAACCTGTAAATATCTGGATGGCCACTCAGTGGCAGTAGAAATATATTGATTTCTCCAATTCTGCCTTTCAGTGATCATGTGAAATATAATGTATCATGGATCCATTGCCCTCCTTCATGTACTGCAGGGGTGTCAAACTGGTGGCCAGATGTGTCACACATGGGCCACGCTCACCCCAGCTCCACAAAGGCAAAAAATGTCGCAATACATCAGGACACGTCACTTGACATGATCACGTTTGACAGCTGTGATGTACTGGAAAAAAGTACTTTTACAAAGAATGGCATTTTGCAAATTTGGGTTAAAACTATTTTAAGGAGCTTTATATTAAGATACTTTAAATACTATGGGAAATTGCATATCAAAGGCTGTAGCAGTCAAGTGAGATTGGCCAAGGAGAAATATTTTTAAGCTTACCACAATTCTGCCCTAGGAAAATGCACATAGGAAAATCAACTTGAATTTTCCTAATCTACACATCCCACAGGCATGAGAGATTTGTCTGATAAAAGGACATTAGTGATACATTGACATAGCTTCAAGTACCAGTTTTCACATTTTTTAAAAAAAAAATAATGCCAGCACAAGCAGCAACAATGGATTCTGTATTATCAAGGATGGGATGGTTGACTTTATCACTAGTCTGATACAGTATAATGCTCTGTCTCCAGGCTCATGTTCTCAGTATTAGCATCTTCTGATCTTAAATTAAAACATAATACTTGAGACTAGAACTATATGAACTCAAACATCTTAGATCTCTCAGATATATGTATTATCAATTCTTATATTTGTCCAGGCCTAATGCTATTATGAAGTTGTTTTTCTGGTTTTAAATGAGTAATTGCTTGCTTCTTGCTGTAAATTCTAGCACTAACTCAAAATTTTGGCTTCTACCAGCTGTGCTGGGCTGCAAACGCCTCTCTCTGAACATTTAAGAACATTAATAGTGCAGGTTCCACATCACACAAACAAAAAACTGTATTTCAAATGTATGTAACTACTTTTCCCCTCAAGACTCAGCCTAATGAGAGGATTCTGTGAGAGAAGAAACTGCATACATTGTCCATTCTATATTTGGTTTAGTGTTCTACGTGTTCAGATAATGCTTGAATGGGACTATAATCCTAAAACATCTCAAGAGCAAAAAGTAAAATCTCATGTAAGTAGCAATCTCAAAATATAATTGCACAGTACACCAGACTGTAGCATTGTCTGAATTAAGAAACTGAGGTGAAAAATGAACAATACTTCATTTTCTCAAATTGTCTAGAGTTCCAATATTCCAAAATAGAATTCCAATATGCCAGAGTTTTATAATTAGTATACTTTGTGTATCTGGAGATGCTACCTTAGTGTTCCTTGAATTACACTAATTACAACTTATTGGTATATTGGAATTCTATTTTCAATTACAGTTGCACTCTCATGTAAAGTGAGTATAATTAAGATGAGATGGGAAGCTTTGTGGAGATCACACAGCGAGTGTTATGTGCAGGCAGCATTGCTTGTCTCTCATCTTAAGGAATATCCAGATTTATTTATATTTATTTATTTGTAGACCATGATTCTGAGTTTATAACAATTATTTTGGCTACCATCATAGATTTTTCTAGTTATATTTTTGATGTATATGTTGCCATTCTTTAGCAGATGATTTCCCAATTGCTTAATCTGAAAAGGTCTCTGTCTATAATCTTATTATGAATTCATATTTTCTCTTTCCATTTTCTATTTGTAATTGGGATATATTCAAACTTCTTATGATCTCTTAAGGTTAACAGAACCTCATAGACCATGCAAATAGAGGGTGGGGAAGAAAGGTTTTTTTTTAATCATTAGAGACAATTGGAGCAAGATAAAAATCACTCAGGCAGCAAAGAAAAACTAATTTTATATATACACACATGAAAACACACACACACACAATTGATGGAATGACTTAATAAGTGTAAGTTCTCCTTCACCTTTTTTATCAATGACCTTTTAAAAAAATATATTTATGTTAGCAAAGGGCTACTTTTAGGTTAAGTTGTTGTCTAGAAGAGGGATATATAAAAGCAAATGTATTTCTTAGGAATTAAGTCATCTTGGTTTGATTCTACCTAGGTTCACCAAGAATGATTATTCATGGTGTAAAGGTTTCCTATCTTCATCAGCATTATGAGAAATAAGGATAGGATACAAGGACCTATTTGCTCCATCTAAAGCATGACAGCATTCAAAAGTTTCACCTAATGGATTAAGCTCACTGTATGCCCTCCAAGCTTGAAATTATATTATTGGACAAATCCAATAGCAATTTGAACTAAGATCACATATCTTTCCTCCTGGGAATGCATATGAAGAGGAAAGGAGGGAGCACTCAATCTCACTTCTTGTTTCTGTTCTAGATTAATGTGGTGCATAATACACTCACTACATTTGTATCAGACTTAAGAAAGAGACAGAATGGCTGTTTTTTCCAGAATGTGGGTTAATTGCTACTTTTCTCTGGAGTTAGCAAAAAACTCAGAATTCTTCAGACAAGACCTTTGTGAACTTCTGTATTCAAAACACTCTTCCGTTACAATTATTTATTTCAGCTCAATATGTAGCATTGACCAAAATGTGCCTGTCTGTCAAGAAATATTTAAGATATTTGTACTTTCTGAAAGAGAAGAGTACTCTCAATCATTAGGGATTACCTTTTTATGATATAAGCAATTTTGTGGAATTGGATTGAAAAATATCACCGGCAACAGCCTAACTCTAATCTTTTCTTATCCATTACACCTTGCTTTGTGAAGACTTCTTCCCTTCTGATTCAAATTTGGATTACTGTTGCACTGCACTCACACACACTTTATACTGATTTGTTCAAAGTTAGTAATGGGGCAAGTTGGGCTCTATCCTGAGGAGCCTCAACATGCAGGGAAATTTCATATTAATCCAGAAAAGGGTCAACTGAGTTTTTTCAAGGTATGCAGCTGTCTAAACAACTCTTGCTAATTCTGCTTTCATCCTACAGCATGTATGTTTTTAAATTTAAGTAACATGGAAACCACTGCAATAAATCACAATTTGTGTGTGTTTTAATGGATTTATGTATTTGTTGAAAATCTCTTGCTTTTTCAGTTCATCTTTCCACACATGCATTATTTTTGCCAGCCTTAAAAATGTATTTTTTTTAAAAAAAAGAACTTTAGCCTGGTATTTGCAATATCCACCACATCCCTTTTACTCAAATATAGATTGTTTCTTCTAAATATTGCCATTGTTTGGGTTAACGCCCAACTTTTATTTCAAGTAAATTGGCATTTTATATACACAATCAAAACCTTTGATGTCCCAGTAATGCTCTTTGATACCACTTCAATCCTATCTTGCTTCTTCCCTAGTTATTTTTGTTAAGCATTTCTCATAATCTTGTACAATGCATTTACTGTACCATATATGCTATTCTAGCATATCTTCCAAATTATATCGACCTTTTTGCAGAAAAATCCCTGATAGATGTTTATTTAAACATGTTAATTAAATCTATCTCTCCCAATTTAGCAACCAGATATAAACATAATTCCTTTGTTTTTGTTTTTGTTTTAATAATGATTTACTTGTATGAAATAAATGGAGAAACATTTTCTGTACTTATATTTAAATTAGAATTCTAAAAAGATAAAATGTTCCTCCCTATTTATGTCTAGTAACATAAATTACACTATGGTCAATGTTGACTGGTTAATTTTGTGGCAACTGTTTCTTAGAAAGGACATACTCTAGTCTAGACTGTCAGTTAGCAGATGTGGCTCTCTAGATATTATTAGACTTAACTTTCAAGAACTCTAACTAGCATGAATTATGGGAACCGTGATCCAATAATTTCTTTACAACTACATATTTCCCATCTCTCTGGTTTGGGTCATGCTACTTTCATCTAGATGAACACAACAGTCAGATATGAATGCTATGACACATTGATCTTAAGAAATTAAACTGAAGAGAAATTAAAATTACTTATATTTATCTAGATTGAGTCCAGGCTTTTAGCATGTCAGAACAGGAGATTATTTACAATTTAATCTGAAGAAAATCACTAATGGTACTATCTAAACAAAGTTAAACAGTTTTTGAGTTCCCTGAATTTCAATTTAAATTCCTCTAAAATAGATAGGGCCAGAAAGTGTTTAATTTTGTCTGGAATGTTTTCCATATCTGAACCAGGATTTGAAAATAAACAGTAGCTGCTAGTTGCACAAGATAATTTTGTGTAAGACTAAGGCTACCATCCCATATACATTCTATCAGTTGCTTATGGAAATTTACTGATACACCCAAATGTATTGGAGTCCCAGGGTAAATATGCTTAATATCCAACAACACAGCTGCAGTCAATAATACAGGCTCTGTATATGTACCCCCAACTAAATATAGCTAAGATTCAGATGCATTCAGTTTCCAAAATAATAATAATAATAATAATAATAATAATAATAATAATAATAATAATAATGACTAGGAGTGATGGCACCCTGCTAGAACATTGCTTTTTAAATGTTTAAGGCTGCAGTCTTTTATATATATTCATCTGAAACTCTTCAGAACTCAGTAAGACTTAACATCACAGCCAAACAAATTGTATATGTTCTACTCTAATTTTATTTACTTAAGTGTAATTGTAGGTTGGAGAAGGTCTATCTATGTGTTCACAAGGACTTGAAACTGACTTGATATGACATCAATTAATCAAGTGTAAGATGGTTCTATCTTGATAGGGATCCCTGTGCATGAGCTTTTCCTGGCCCTGAATTTTATAATAATTAACTGTCCAATTGTGGATTTTTTGTTTTAAAAAAGAACTGATTGTAGATCACTCTTAGAAGACTTATTTAAAAAGCATGCAGGAGGCTTACACTTTTTTTATGCATAAAACTACCAATCATTAGCCAATACATTATCATTAGCCAATACATTGATGAATTGAAGCCCCACAACACATGTTTTGCATCTTCTATTGTGAACAGGAACATAATTGTGCTATAGAACTGCAGTTTGATGAATCTTTACCTGAAGGCAAATCACACTCTACTAAATGCAGCTACTAGTCAAGTAGACATGTACCTGTATGGGATAATAATATAGAAGAAATGTATGAAAGATTCTATGTAATTCTGAGAAGACCTGAAAGTAATTTCTAGGTTGACAAGAACATGACATGGAGAGGATTTCCCACCACACTTGCTAGGTTCTTACAGAAAGGGTTGACACAGTGTCAACATAGAGTACTTAAGTATTCCCTTCTGCCCTTCACCAGCTAATCTGAACTTCTCTGTTCAATAAATTCTCTATACTTAACCTGCTGTGAAATAAACTTCTTAGTGTCTCCTTCATCTCAGCACTATTTAACACCTTACATAGCACCACATTATGGAAGCAGACTGCTGTAGTGACAAGGTCCGAGGGGAATATCATTTCTTCAGGAATCAAACAGCTACATAGTTCCATGTCATTTTAAATTAGTGTGTCAAAGAACTGGCTGGATATAAAAACGCATTTGTGAGACCATAAGAAGAAACATCACTTTATTTAGCCAATTTTATGAGGTTTTGTTTTATTATTGTTGATCCATTTCTTTTAGGTAACTCATATAATTTAAAAGATGTACCATTGAGCCTTCCTTCCTTCCTTCCTTCCTTCCTTCCTTCCTTCCTTCCTTCCTTCCTTCCTTCCTTCCTTCCTTCCTTCCTTCCTTCCACCCACCCACCCACTCACCCACCCACCAACATGACCTTAGCTGATAGATAAACATGAAGTGTGCAACTGATTAGTTTTCTTTGAATTCCAAACAGAATTCTTTCATTTCTGGTAACTTGAAACAGTTACAGTATCCCAACAGGACAACCCTTTGGAAAGATACAGAAAACATAGTAATAACTGTGAACCTATCACTGCTTAGAGGGTATTTTTCAGAAAGTATAATTGGGAGAGGTTTTGCTCAGCCTTTTAATACTTCTGAGATATTAAGCTTTTTAACACACCATTTAATAGTTGTAGTTTTCTGAAAAGTATGTGCCTCATTTTTGATTTTTGGAATGTTTGCATATATTAGCCAATGAACGTCATCAGAGTTTCATGTGTATCCAACTGATTTATAACAAGTGTAGATAACACTGGTGTTTATTGCTTGCTTCATTTATTCCATAAACAAGTAATCAAATATGCAATGTGAAAAAATAACAGCTTCTTAGATACAGCAACTATCTTTTACTGCAATAACTGAAGTCAGATGCTTTTGGTAGCTGATGATCAGGATCCTACATTGTTGTGTAGGATTTGGGGCCAATTCCTTCATAGCCATCAACTTCTGTTCAGCATAATTTGAGGGTTTTCTAGCATGAATTGTTTGGTCTAAACTTGCCAGGTTTCTATGAAGTTTAGACCTGGCTTTGACCATTCCAGAACCATGGATCAGAAGAGATATCAGGATGAACTTCCTAGTTACCTAACGTCAGCTAGTAGAAAAGTTGTTCTCTAGAAAACCAAACAGATTCTAGATCAGTGTTTCTCAACCTTGACAATTTTAAGGCATGTGGACTTCAACTCCCAGAATTCCACAGCCAGCAATGCTGGCTGTGGAATTCTGGGAGTTGAAGTCCACATGCCTTAAAATGGTCAAGGTTGAGAAACACTGTTCTAGATGGTGAAATGCTTTAAGGAATACCACCCAGAATAGACTTAAATGACTATTAAAGAGACTATTAAAGACCCTTCCAACACAATGACTTGATGACTTGATGATTCTATAGGAATATTACATTACATTTCACCCATTCTCCTTTTTTATATTTGGAGCAAGTGATCCACTTAAACTTAGCTCACAGATGGCTTAATGTTATCCAGTAGAATGATAGGATATAAACAAAAATTCATGCTTTCTTCCATGTTAGCAAGCCACCCAAGTCTTGAGGCAGCAAAACATTGCAAACTATGATACTACCAGATTCTTACCACTGAATATAATGTTTGATTTCTGCCAGAGATAATAAAATTCACATAGTAGAAAACTTTGATTCATTTGTCCATAGAACAAGTCTGAAATATTATCCTGATGTTTTTTTTTTTTTGCAAACATGTAGTATCAATGTACGTTATCCTTATTTTTTTTCTATGAATACTTTTTTATCCAGTCTTTTTCTGATCATGGACTCATGAAGTCTGAGGAAGATATGGAAATCCCTGGATGTTTTTCTGAGGTTGTTTGAGACTCCCTGGCTGATTTTATGCTTCATTCTTAGACCAATTGTGATGAAATGCTTGTACTATAGAAATGGATCACTGACTTCTGGTTCTGGTTCGTGGCGCCTCTAGCTGGACGGGGAGACTTCTCTCCTCGTCGGGCTAGTTTCCCTCCGTCGGTAGACCCCGACGGGGGTTGAAAGTTGCGCCTGGAGGGCGCGACCACCATCGACGAGGCTACGCTCAGCTGCAGAGGAGCGGCAGCTCCTCTAGCTATCCGAGCTGACTCCAAGGGCCGACAGAGCAGAAGACCGGCCAAAAATGGCAGTTCACCTAGCCGCACCAACCGCAAGTCACAAGAACATCTAAGCATAAGAAACCACCATGGTGAATCTGGGTGAGACTTTTCCCTCTTTCGCTATCCTGATTTTTCCTGTAAGAGTTTTTATTTTCCTTTATTAAGAAAGCGGTGGCTGCCTATACCTGGAAAGAAGAGCCAAAAAGGGGGCTTGAGACTCTGTAGATATTGAGGAGGCTGGGGGAGCAGAAAAAATAGTTACTGGTAATTTAGAGGGCTGAGCTGGAGAAGATACTGCCACCTTTGAAGAAACTATTTTTGTTTGTCTGGTAGCCATTCTATATTCAGTCCACTTTTAAAAAGTTGCTTTAAGTAGAGAAAAAAGTCCTTACAAATATATTGCCAAAGTATATCCTCTTCTTATCTTCTTTAATTGCACTTTATAGAATTTTAAAATATAAATCTAAGCTGTCTCTTAGCGATCGCTCTAACATTGCACTGAAAAAAAATCACTTTCACTTTCCAGTCACTTTCTCTTTACAGTGAAAGCGATCGCCATCTTGGATACATTATGTTGATTGTAGAAATACATGGTCAGAAGTAAAATAAAATATAGAAAAATACTTGCAGGACTCCTGTATTCACTCTGCCTGCAAGCAGGTCTCTCTTGAGTATTTACTTGAAGCAGGAATGGTCGCAGCGTCTTTTCCTGTCTGCAGACAGAAGCGTCTCTGGGCAGGAGCGTCTTCGAGCACCTGGGGAGCTCTCACTCTTACCCCCTGAAAACTTTTTCAGGGGTTTTTTAGAGGAGCTCAACCCCCGCCCAATGCTCTTCACCCCTTCTTCGCCCGAAGGGGGGATTTTTCACTGCAAAAAACAGCTGATGTTCGCTGTTTTTGCGGCTTAACAAACCCAGGAGAACGGAGCCTCTGGGAAAAAAAAAAGAAATGGATCACTATTGTCCCAAATATCTCCACTTCAGGACTATGTCTCAGTGAATTGGTGCAGCACCAGAGCTATAGAAATGATTTGGAACTTTTTCAACAGAGAATTTAGATTATTATTATTATTATTTTGAGTGGGACATGATGTAAATCTAAATTTGTGGATGATAAGATGTCATTAAATGACTCAGGGTTTGTAACATTAATATAGAACAGAACTGGCCCAAATCAACCCTCATTGTTTAATAGAACTTTGCATAACAATACCTAGTTAATTCATTAATTACTTTAACTGAACTGATTGACTTGGGGTAGGATGGGTAGGCATTTTTGTATCACACTGTACACAGCATGTTGGATAGTCAGTTTATGAAATGAATTAAACACACAAAGATGGTATGGTATATTCATTCAGCTTGCCTTTAGAGTCTGTGTAATAGGATTCTCCTAAAGCTCTAATAACAATCATCCACAAACAGTGGTGGGATTCAGCCAGTTCATACCACTTTGGCAGAACTAGTAGCTAATTTTTTGTTGCCAGGCCCAGAATGGACTTCTGGAACCAGCATCCACACAAAGAACTGGTTGTTCATATATTTGAATCCACCACTGGCCACAAAGATATGCAAAATTCAAAAAAACAAAAAGTGATTCAAGATTTTTTTTGTCGAAGTGGATAAGAAATCACTATATAAAGGTCTTGACTGAGATGATGATTTTTCTTAAATAATGTAGTATGTAATATGGGTTAATTTCTGCTGTGAATGTCTTAATAGGTTGGAAGAGGAACAACAACCAAAAACGAAATGTATAAAAAGTTTGAAAATAGAACCATTGATTCCATTGGACATGTACCACTATTACACCCCTGAAAGAGAGAAATTGCAGCTTTGGAGAGTACCCATGACATAATAGAGAGGTTCAAAAGTCTCTTTGTTTAACCAACCACATGCATTTATGCACAAAAGTAGTTTAAACCCTTTTTACCTCTCCAAGTAAAATACTATAGTATATATGTCATTGTTCTTAAAGAAGCTTTATCTTATGCATACTTGGGCTTTCAAAATTTAGATCTCTTAATTAAAATTGAGACTTTATTACTCCATAGGAATTACATTGGGTACCTATTTACTGCCAACCTCAGCTAAAATATTAATTATGGACATTAAGAGACTCTGAGTCAAAATCTGTGTTATGCTGTTCATACTTCCTTTGGATTTCTGTGCTGAGCTACTGCATGTTTGATGTCTGGCAGCTAAGTATATGAATTAACTTACTAAAAACATTATGATGTGGGGCTATTCAAAAGGTCTATCCATTCTGTTAACTCATTTGCACATATAAATCATGTCCTGATGTTGCAGTCATGAAGTGATGAAAATGCATATGTGAACCTGCTCCCAGGCTACTGCTTAGCCATCTGTCATATAGACATGTTCATGAGAAAAGCCAGGCTAGTCTGCCGCTTTTCGTTCGTTATTCAAAAGAACCAAGACAGAATCGGTTTGAGCGAATAGCACTGTGATCAAAAAAGGTTAAAAAAAATTAAAAAAAAATCTAGCTAGCAAAGAAGAAAGGATGGAATCATATTTCAAGGTGAAAGTTTCAATGTGAAAGTTTTAGAAAGACCCATGTCTTACTAAAATCCTACACTTTCATTCTTCTTAATCAATATGACAGATATTTGGTATTTCTGGCATTTGACAGTCTGCTTTGCTAGTTTTGTAAGACTTGAAGGCCAAGTAATTCTAACTGCTTAAAAATAATGATTACAATTAGGCCTGAACCATACAGCTTGGTAGGGCAGTGTGATTAGACCATTATTCATAATCAAACTTCTTATTTTGAAATCCAAACAGAACCTATGCCCTTTCAGATTTGTCATTTGCTTATGTATTAGAGATTTGTGTTTTTTGCATGAATTGTTTTAGTCAAAGTAAGAAATCCTTGTTCATAACATTGTTCCTTCTTCTCCAATACAAACAGTCATGAAATTATAATGGTAGCTTGTTTTCCCTTCCAACCTGGGATAAAATGAAAAAAAAAAGTGGGGAATATTCTTGGTTAATAAAGAGAAAATATGAAATAACACTATTCAGACCATAGCAGAAACTAGATAACTTTGAATAAGTACTCTGAAGTAAATTATAGCTGATCTGATGAATTGGTATGAACACTTCAGATTCCAACTGGTAAAAAAAAGAATACAAACTGGACATGTAAGGAACTCTCTTGAAGAACAAAGTTGTATATGTTTATGATGTAAGCTTGCCTAGCTATTCTTTATTAATCACAAACTAATAGATAGAGAGATGAGAGAGAGAGAGATGAGAGAGAGAAGGGGGGAAGAGAAAGGGAGAGAGGGACAGAAGGACAAAGGGAGGGAGGGAGGGAAGAGGGAGAGAGAGGGGGGTTTCTTATTATTGGCTATGTTCCCTTTTTTTCTTGGCCAATATTCATTGTAATTGCAATGGAATGGACGGTCACATTGCTATCTCTCTTCAACTCATTGGCTGCTTCACTTGGGATATTTCCACAACACATGCAACAGTAAATGCAAGATACAGAAATCTAAATACGAAATGTTATCTTCTACTTTATCAACATATCTTGTCATTTTGGCAGATTATCTTTGGGTGCTTTTATGGCCCAATTAGTTTGTATGGAAGTCACACAACTAAAGGTAGAGTTACATTACAAATAGGAAAGGAGAAACATTTTTAAGTTTTCATTTTTTTCCAATTTAAAATCATTTTATTAGTTAATTACAGAATTTATGTACAGTATTTTTTGAATCATGGCAGTTTATAAAACCAGTCTTAAATCCATTGAAACAGTTAAAATACACTACTTCAGCCTTTAGCTTTTAGACAACATAACTGTTAGAAGCTACTTTAAACTAAGCCACACCAGACCAACTAACCAGTAATGTTGTTGCTGACTTTAGAGGATTCTGGGTTAATTATTTTTTGAACCCACAATGCAGAAGAATGGAAAAAATGAATTCAAACTATTACTGGAAGAGTAGAGTATACAGAAAGGAAAAGAAAAAATGCAGATCCCCCCCCTATTTTTACCTGGAGATGCCAGGGATTAATTAGCCATATCACTTTTAGAGACTATCTGGCATCATTATTCCACAATGCAGAGAAGCACAACCTCCCCGCTGTTCATTTCTCAATTGCATTGTTGTATTTTCAATTTAAACAATAAACATTTCAAGGGCATTTTAAAAACACATTCCTCTAGTCTGTATTGCCTTAAGCACTGCTTTTAATGAAAACATAGATAATAAATGCAATAATTAAATAAATAATTGTGTTCCAATATTGGAGTAAAGCATGAACCTTCAGGTGGTGGGAAGACACCATAAAAAGGCAGGACACATTTTTCAAAGTTATCTATAGGAAAACTTAAGGAATTTGAATTTTGTGAGCTGCTACACAAATAGCCAACAGAAAGGAATATTTGTAGCTCAGGGTTGAAATATGGAGTTCTTGGTTCTCTCTGAGCTTGGTTATTTTCTTGCAGACAGTTTATTACCCAACTAGGTGACATCTTCACTGCTAGAAAGAAGTAGGATTTGCAGTCTTTTAATATACAATGGCTTACCTGTCACTGTTGGTGGCAGTGTTATTTTCTTCTTGATATTTCCTTTATTAAGAAGCTGTAGTGCAATAAATGATGTTATTAAAGATAACACTATCATACACCAAAAGCATCTCAAAAATAATCAACAAACTATTACAACCACATGGCATCATAAAAAATACACAAACTAAAGCCATCCAAAACTTCTTAAATAAACCAAAAGACTCAGTAGCTCTAGAAGAAAAAAAACAGGCATTATCTACAACAGGGATGTCAAACTGATGGCCCGCAGGCCGGACACATCATGCAAAAGCCACGCCCACCCCATTGCCGGCAATGGCAAAACTGTCCCAATACGTTGTGCAATGTCACATGACATCATGAGTTTGACATATCTGATCTACAATATACATTGTTAAGAACTGTAATAGCCACTATGTAGGACAGTCAGGGAGAAGACTAGCAGAATATATCCATGAGCAACTAGCAGTAAGAAGACATGATGAAAACTTCTTAATCATACACATCAACAAACTTTACCATAGTTTCAACTGAGAAACTGTGAGCAGCCTAGACCAATCTAAAAATGCTAGAGAATTTCTGAAAGCCTGGCCACTCTGTCAAATCAGCCATCATCAGGCACTTAAGCAATATTACTTCCTGACAGTTAGAACAATTAACCAGTGGAACAACCTGTCTCCAGAAGCGGTGAATGCTCCAACACTGGAAGTTTTTAAGAAGAGATTGGACAGCCCTTTGTCTGAAATGGTATAGGGTTTCCTGCCTGAACAGGGGGTTGGTCTAGATGACCTCCAAGGTCCCTTCCAACTTTATTATTATTATTATTATTATTATTATTATTATTATTATTATTATTATTATTATTATTATTATTATTATGGATCATCACACAGTCAACCAGATGTTCAGACTGGATTTGGCATTTTGTCTACCTATTGAGTCCTTAACCAGGACCTGGGATAGGCAGATGTGGATGTTTGATGGTATTACAGATATCATCGCAGGATGGAAGCAGTTCCTAGTAAGGCCCCCTTTTGCAATTGACTAATGGCGAATTTGTTAATGCCAATGGTGTTCAGGTGGTGCTCCAGTTGTTTTGGGATTGCACCCAAGGCGCCTATTACTATTGGTACTACCCTTGCTTGCTTTTGCCACAGTCTTTCTATTTTTATTTGTAGGTCTTTGTATTTTGTTATCTTCTCCAGTTCTTTCTCGTCTATTCTGCTGTCTCCAGGCACTGTCATGTCCACTACCCAGACTTTTTTGTCTTTTTTATTGACAATTGTTAAGTCTGGGGTGTTATGTTGCAGGTGCTTGTCTGTTTGAATTCTGAAGTCCCAGAGCAGTTTAATTTAATCATTTTCTATTACTTTCTCTATTTTATGATCCCACCAGTTTTTGCTTACAGGCAAATGATATTTCTTGCATATCTTCCAATGCACCATTGTTGCTACTTTGTCATGCCGCTGCTTGTAGTCAGGCTGTGCGATCTACTTGCAGCAGCTTACCAGGTGGTCCACTGTTTCTTCAGCTTCTTTGCATAGGTGGCACTTACTGTCTGTTGCTGTCTTCTCAATTTTGACTTTATATGCATTTGTCCTTAAAGCCTGGTCTTGTGCAGCCAGAATTAGCCCCTCGGTCTCTTTCTTCAATTTTCCTGCTCTTAGCCATTGCCAGGTCTTGTTATTATCTGCTTTTCCAGCTATTTTTTTAATGTACTGGCCATGTAGTACTTTGTCTTCTCATGCCTCTATTCTGTTCTTCATTTGATCTTTCTTGTAGGCCAGTTTGGTCTCTCCAGTAGTCAATAAACCTTCCTGATATACTAATTTCCGTGCATCTTCATCATTGTCCTTCAGATATTCTTCCAAAGCCATTTTTTTTCTTCTTCAACCATCTGATGTACTCGCATTATTATTATTATTATTATTATTATTATTATTATTATTATTATTATTATTATTATTATTATTATTATTATAGAAAAATAAAAAACTAAAAAGGAAACAAAGACCAAAAACCACTTCTTGCCAGCAATCAACACCCAGATAAACAGAGATAAACAATGTACATGTGATCGAGATTAACACCCTAATCTCAATCACATGACCATTGGGACACCACAATGCTTGTAAAGTCTCTTTTTTGTGCTGTCATACTTCTGAATGGTGGGTAAATAAGGGAGTGATTAAGTGAGGACTATCTGTAATAGTAATATGATATTTTGCAAATAAAAGGTTCTGCTTCGTCTGTACCTCTGAATTCCACAGCGAAATCATTTTTTTACTATTCCCGTCTCATCTGACCCTTACAGCAGCAAAACTACTTTCACATCTGGATGCAGCAGAGAAGAAAGCTACTTTTTCAGTAGGAGTCAAACCAATGCCAGTATCATAACAGGTATTGTAAGCCAAACAACATTCATTTCCCATGAATAAGCCATAGGATGATAGCCACTTGGCCTGGGGCAAAGGATTTTATTGCCTTCCTGAATCCATAATTGGTAGGTGGCTTGAATATCCATTGGTCAGGGTATTAGTCCTTCCTTCCCTTCCTCATTGTGTTTTCATAGCCAGAGATCAGCTAGCTATCATTCCTAGCTTAGAGGGACATTAAGCTCCTTGTGTAGCTGTAAGTGCTGAATTCAGCAGAGACAATTTGCTAAATTCCATCCAAGACAGAGAATTGACTAAGAAGAAGCTGGTAATCTGTACTATGATATGGACTGACTCCAAATGAGGAGATAATAAAAAATAAGAAAGAAAGGAGGAGCAGTAGGGGCTGGTTGAAGAGACATGTGAACTTAATGGAGCATTGCTTATTTATTTTATTTATTACACTTGTATGCCACCCATTTTGCCTAGAGATGATTTATTCTTGCATAACCAACATTATTAACATCATATAAAGGCTTTACTTTGGTATTTAAAATTCTAGCTGACTGTAGAAATGGAACTAAAGCTAATAAGAAGAATTCTGTATATGCAGATTTGCACATCCTACATATTATGTCCTGGGCCTGCAGACGCAGGCTGCAATGATTGGCCCAGGCAGACCACATGGATGCCCGGGACCAGAGGGGCTGTTCCAGCCTTGTGCACATGCACAAGGTGGGGAAAAAGCCTTGCAACGATTGGCCAGCAAGGTACCTTGCAGGGGACTATAAAAGGTAACCGCACCATTTTGTAACCAGTTCTGTTGCTGTTTGGAATAAAGGAGGACTTTCTCGAAAACAGAACACTACACAACCATGAAAAATGGGAAGGCTTTTTTGGGGGGGCAGGGGTGAATAATGTAGGGGAACTTTACTTAATAATGGAATAGTAAATTTTGATGAGCAAGACCCATTTTCTGATGAGTAATGTCTGGATGTAATACCCATCAAACAACTGATTTATATTTATTTCTGGTTACATGGACTGACATTTGACTGCATTCTAATTTATTTATTAGAATCTTATACCAAACTCTGTTATAAGTATTGAGCTATGGTGGCGCAGTGGTTAGAATGCAATATTGCAGGCTATTTAACTCTCCATAACTTGGTCTTTGATCCTGACCAGCTCAAGCTTTCCATCCTTCCAAGGTCAGTAAAATGAGGACCCAGATTGTTGGGGGCAATATCTGATTCTGTAAACTGCTTAGAGTGGGCTGTAAAGCACTATGAAGCAGTATATACTTTAAGTCTATATGCTATTGCTATTATCAGTAATAAAACAACATAAAAATATATTAAGACTATTAAAACCATAAATATTTTAAACAAAAACCTGGCACAAGTTAAACATGACATTCAGTCACTTCATCTTATTCCAGCCTTCGGGGAAAACCCAGGTCTTCAATACTTTTTGAAAGGCTAAGAGGGTGGAGCCTGCGAAACTTTAAGGGGAAGAGTAGACAGGGTAGGACAGGGGCTGCAATGAAAAAGGCAAGCTTCCTACTCCCATAAAGTGGCAATATTTAATGGAAGGGATCATGTCCCCTGGTAGGATGGGTAGAGGTTCAAAGGGAAAGATAATCTGACCCTGTGCCATGTAAGCTTTTAATGATCAACTCCTTGAATTGCACCTGAAGGAAAACTGAAAGGACAGCCCCATGTAGAAGCCATTGCAGCAATCCAAACTTATAAGAATTTTAAAAAAAAAGCCGTCACCAAGATGAACTCCAATGTTAATTTTTTTAGAAATATATACAGCCCTGGAAATAAACATTATGTCCTAGTGAAAAATAGAGATTGCATCAAAAGAGCAAGGCAGCATTCATAATGTTTAATTCTTTTTGTTAGTCTTTTTATGTCCACTGCTGCAATCTGTCACTAGTCAAAGTTATATTCAAAATTCTCGCTATTAACTTCAATCAAGTGCCAGAGTAAGCCAGTTCCTACAATTGTCCAGTAGAGTATGATTTATCCTGCTCTGAAAAATCCTAGAGTTATGTTATTCACATACCCATCCTCTACTGTAGCTGATAATGTAGAATTAGAATTGATATCCAATTTTAGTTAAATTAAGGTTAAAGCACAAAGGAAAAGAATATAAAAAAGCATGTTGGAGGAGGGGAAAGCAAGCAAAAGTTCAAACGTTTTAGCTGGGATTCAAAAATTAAAATGTGAATCCCCTTCCCTTCTCTCTAGTATTTGCTTCAGCAATCTTTTCTCCATCATTGGAAGAACAAAAGCTGCTTTTCAATCTAAAGATTATCAGCTGCTTCCCACTAAATGGCTTCTTATCTTCTCCCAAACCACTCTATGTGAGAGGGAAGTACAGAATGGCTGTCTGTCTATATTTATTCCTTTTCCCTTGCCTTGTCATTTTCTCTCAGAACTGATGTGGAATACAAGAACGAGGTGATTTTATAAATAAGTTAAGCATCTCCTAATGAAGAGTGCATGAACCTAGCTGGGATTAGAATTACCATCAACTGAAATCCAGCCTAAAGCATACCCATGAATCAGTAGTCAACCTCTGATGCAGTTGTATTGAAATTGGTTGCTTCTTTGAGCTTATGCTCCACCTTTTGATCTAACGTGCCAATACCCTGTTCTGAGTCTTTTTTAAAAGACTTGGGCTGTGCAGTTGCAAAATTTCATTTTTCTAAGTGGCTTAGGTATTTTTTTTTAACTATCTAAGAGAAGTCAAATCCTTCCTACATGGGCCAAAGAGAGAGTGAAAATACTCATATATATTGACCTGAATCTCATGCGTTGAGTTATGGGGGGGGGACCTTCTTTGCCTCTTTTAAATGTACGTGCTCAGGAATCTTATTTACTTATCACTTGGGAAGATAAGCCTGTGCAAGTAAACCATTATGCATCCAAATCTGTTATATACAGTACAGAAGCTTCTAACTTATTTCTCTCCTTCATATATTAAAGAGAGAAGGAAAATGTTAACAAGATTCCAGTATGTTCTGCTTTTTTAGAAGAAACATTCATTCTTAACTTAGAATTCTGAAGTATATAAATTTCAGTTCTAAGTTGGTGTGGGAAAACCCTATTAATTTTAGGGTAGAAACGGGATTTCCCCATGAGAGAATTAGCCTGTATGTTCAGATTTTTCTCATAACTGAAGTGCCTTGAGACCATGCTACCTCTTTTTATAGCTCTGTTTTGTGGAGAAATAACATCTACATTGCTACTAATCAAGTATATTCCTATATATGATATTTATAAAACAAACCTCTGGGTAGGATAGTCTGAGAAGTCATGAATCAGTTAAGACCTCAGACTTTGATTTCAGGTTACTTCAAGCCAAATCCTATACTCTAATACAGCAGTTCTCAACCTTTTTCAGGCTGTGACCCCAACCAGCGCCATGCATGCGCGGCACGATGGCCCTCACCGCGCATTGTGCATGCGTGGCGCGACGGCCCTCACCGCGCATCGCGCATGCGTGGCACGACGGCCCTCACTGCACATCGCGCATGTGCGGTGCGACAGCCCTCACCGCACATCGCACATGCGTGGTGAGACAGCCTGCACCACGCATGCGTGGTGCGACGGCCCGCACCGCGCATCGCGGTGCTGCCCCCTGCACCAGCCGAGGGGAAAAGGGGAAAAAATGGTGGACTGCGTTGTTTGGCGACCCCCGTGAAATGGTCATTTGACCCCAAATGGGATCGCGACCCACAGGTTGAGAACCGCTGCTCTAACACTATCCAAACTTTTTGAATTAATTGTGGAAGGAAACGTCACTGCGGAAATGCTGCTATTTCTTCCATGCTGATTTATTTCAACTGTGGCACACACTTTTATCACTATAAAGTTTCTAGGAGTAAAATATGTGACCATACTAACAGAAGATCCTACATTCATGCAACCTATATGAAAATATATCTTTTTTTAACTTCGGTTAACTCCTTTCACTAAAAGGAGAAATAGGAAGTGGAGAAAAGAATGGTATACTAATGCATTGGCAAATGAATCTTATGGTTTTAAAAATAAACTTACTAGCTATGCACAGTCAAAATTAATACATTAATACTTTTCTTCAAATTTTATTTATACTATTCTAACTCCAAGTTGTGATTATTTTCCACTTTGAAAGGAAATAAAATGAAGAGCTTCAATGAATCAGCTATCTCTCCCCCAAGGAAGATGGATGATGGTACATCTCTGAATGGATCTCCTGATATTTTCATTTTTCACAAGAGAGCACTGGCATGAGGACTCTGTTATTAGTCAGAATACCAGAAGGCTTTCAATGATTAATTCTTATCATCTCAAATATCACTTCATAACATCTGTCTGTTTAGTATATGGTTTGCTTATAGAATCCAGGATAGTAGATCTTAAGGTTGGGTTGGAAACACATAGCTTTTGTTCTAGCTTTCTTTCAAATAAATAAATATTTAATGAAGCTCTATAGGATGGAAGAAGAGTTATCCTTGCAGAAATATATTCTTATAGAATTCTCTATATTCTTAGAGTTCTAATAGAAGAGAACATATGTAACTTAGAGTTGAACTGTGGAATCCTTGATGATATTTGGGCTTGATTATTTGCTTACAGATGTTTTTTTCCCCAAACTAAGTAATATCATCAGTGCTCTGATATTAAAAGAGCTTATGATGTTACCTAATCAGACAATGAAATGTCTGTAAATAAACAACCAAGCTTAGAGCACCAAGGACTCCACACTTAGAGCTCTTCTATATAAAGTTTTATCACTGCTTCTTAATGAGCCTCTTGTCTCTGTTATTCATAGTGATCTCCATTAGATAGCTGAATTAAATTACTTCTCTTTTATAAAATGAAAACAGTATGACTTTCAGTTTGAGGAACTAGAACATTGCAAAGGTTGGAGAAGGCTTACTGAGTTTATTAATTCAACTAACAATCTATAGAGCATTTCTAGAATTTGAAAATAAGAAGAAACATGAGTTGGTTCATAACTGTTTAAGAACTGAGAATTAAATATAGGAGGAATATAGAAATGCTTGTAATTAAAAGATATGAGTAACCCAGGAAGAAAGCTATATCAAGTGTGTCATTTTCTTGAACATGTTACATCAATATCTATATAACAGTTTAGAGAGCCAGTTTGATCTAATGTCATGGTTCCGATAGATGAAACCAGTAAAAGAACTTCAAGGCAAGAATTATTTCTTAAAGAACATTTTATTAGGAAACAAAGAATTGGCACTTACATAGTTGAACCCAAAACTGAGATTCCCTCTCCCCAGATACAAAGTAACAAGTTGAAATTCCCATCCCACAAACATTGTCATAAATCACATTCCCCAATTAACGCAAGACGTGGGCTTTTCTCACTGGCCCCTCAGCCCACCAAAGCCTTATCAGACCATGTCCTTGAGTTCCCACACTTCTACATTGTTATGGCTTGCTAAACCCTCAAGCATTTACCCCATCCCCCCTTCTACATCTGAACTCTAAAATAATAGGAAAGGCACACTAGAAGCAAAAGTAAAAATGGCTGCTGATTCTCAGTTGTCAGAGCAATGACATCCATTGTCACAGCATTGACATCTAGTGGTTCATGCACCAGACTAGAAATCAGGAGACTCTGAGTTCTAGTCCTGCATTAGCATGAAATCCAGCTGAATGACTTTGGCTAGTCACTCTTAGCCCATGGCATCAGCCTCAAATGACAAATTGTCATTCAATTCCTGTCATCACCAATGGATCAAAAATTGGTTGATCCAAAAAAAGTAGTCCCTGCACTTATAGGAAAACATTAGGGAAAAAAAACTATATAACAGTCTAACTTGGGCCTATAACAAATGAGCAGATTTATATTTAGGTTGCAGAATCGAAATCGAAATTAATCATTGGACATATAAGCTCAGAAATGAGTAAATGTTGTAATGGATGAACATTAGATTTAGTGCAGGATGTAAAAACAAATATAGTGTTGAAGGACAGAAAGAAGAACTTGGATCTGCTTGGTGTTTCTTTTGATCCTGGAAAAACATATGTATTTCTCCTGTGGGTATAAATTCAACTAATTTTGTATTTTTAAGCTAATATAAAGTTTGCATAAATATAAATCTCAGTTTATTTGAAATTCATACTTCTCATTTTTCAATGTACTTTCACATTTACAAAATGATGAACAAATAGGAGCAATAGCATTGAAAATCATATATTCATAAAATCAATGCAAAAATCCATATTAAAATATATTTATGTAAACTGTACCTTTAGCAAAACTGGAAATAAATTTTTGTATATTTAGAAGAGAATAAAAACATATTCATTATTTTGCAGACAAATAAGACAAATTGAATTTATGAATGGAAAAACATGAGAGTGAGACCCTGAAATTGATCAGTTCATCCACCCTCATTTGTGCTATTCACAAAGATCCAGGAAAGTGGTTTATAGAAATTCTTAGTACTTTCAAAATCCTAAACCCCTGTCCTTCATTCCTTGCAATGAAAGCATATATCTGAATTACATATCATTATATTAGCTTTACATAACTCATTCTCAAAATGGATTTTTAGATATAAAAATATGTAGAAATTCCTTGAGTTATATTGCAATACTGCTGGCATACTGAGAAAACTAATTGGATTCCAAAATTCAGATAGCAAATGATAGTGAAGAAATTGCCCTAAAGAAAAAAGAAAAAGAGAAAATTGGAGAAATGAGCATTATAAGCATGAGACAAGGAGATTTCTAGGTTGAGTAACAAAGTAGCCAGGTTCTCTGTATGTAGCAATAAAAGTCAAAGAGAAAACTATTACTTCTCCAGCATGATTGGATGGAGAATCCACAAGTGGGTTGTCTTAATCTTCCTGCTCCAATAAGACTAAGTCTGAAGTGTAGATACGCCTCTGCTGCGCCAGAGCACCCCAGTTTTAGACTTAGTCTTTTTGCTCTGCAGGTGCGTTTCTCAGACTACAGGAACAGAAAGATTAATCAAATTAGTCTTAGAATTAATTCGTTTCTTCTTGATTGGGAATTCGTGACAGCGAATTCGTTCTGTCACCTTCACAATCATGAGTTCAAGTCCTCTTCGGAGGCATCAGCTTGCTCCCCTGACTGCCCTGCAGCCTACAGGCTTGCTCCTCCAGCTGATCACATCAGGCTCACTGTGAGTTGACGAGGCTTCCCCTGACACCATCTGACCAGGGGGCTGTGGTTCCGCCAGCCAGTTGATCAGCGGAGGCCGGCTTAATCGACTGAGAACCGACAGCCAGCTGATCATCGGAAGCTGATCGGCAGGGGCCTGCTTAATCAACGGTAAACTTATCGGCAGTTCAAATTGCCCGAAAACGCAGCACCGACAGCCAGCTGATCGTCGGAGGTCTAACAAGACGAACGGAGGCTTCCCAACAGGTCATGAAAGACTGAACGTGCTTCTGCGCCTTCCGAGGAGCCCAGGAGCTTCTTTCAGGAACCAGGGCTCATTCGTAGAGGCCTCAGCTAGGCTGATTCACAGCCTCAGAGGCATATTGACAGTTATTTTTGATGTGCTTTAGTTGCAGCCGCCACTTTGTTTCAGCCTCCATTTTGTTTTCTTGACAGTTTCAGCCTGGCGAGGGCAAGCTCATCCCCACAAGGACGCATTGCCTATTCAATTGTCTGGGTTCTAATCATCATCCGATTGGGTTCTTTCAGTGGTTATTCACAGCACTTGAGGGGGGGCACTTCACCACTGAATTGATCCCTCAGAGGCCTGTTACCTCAGTCATTTGACCAGTAAATAGTGGAAGTTTAACAGTTCCTTTTTACAAAAAAAAAAAAAAAGAGGAGTGAGGAAGGGAAGGAATTTTCCCAATAGCTATGGCAGATAATTCCTTTCCCTCATCCTTACAGGACATTACCAAGCCCCCCACCAAAAAGAAACACAAGACCTCCACTGAGGCAGTGGGGAAGAACATATTGAAGGTCAAGGCACAATCCTTCAAGAGACCTAGATCAAATAATAGAGAGACCACTAGTCATCATCAAACCTTGGAGGAGGACTCCTCCTGGGCAAGGTTAATTACCCCAAGCCAAATGACCACCACTACACCTGGAGGGTCCATATTTGAGTCCCTGTCTGCCCATTGTAATTTAGCCCCAGGGGCCTGGTCCCCCCTAAGAAAGTGGCGCAGACTGAACCTATCATGTCAGGGCTAAATCTAGGAACACAGGGGGTTGCTGCACAAGGCACTGCTCTATCTGGGCCTCAGGCCACCTTTATGCCTACTGCAGTAGGCCTTCACCCCCCCCCAAATCGCAGTCATTAGGGCCTGAGCATTTTCAGGCTATGATAGCTCAGGCCTTTGCCCAGTTCATGGCCTCCTCTGTTTCCCAACATCCTCCTCAAGTTCCCATTTCAGCACCTCCATGGTCCCTTCTTCACCCTGAATCACCAGACCTCTCAGAGGACGTTTCCTCAGAATCGGAATCTGCAGATTTCGACCCTTCAGGCCTGATACTGTCGGATGACGAAGGTACCTCAACATCGGAACCGGCTCCTCCCGCTGGTCTTTTTGACCATTCCCTTTTCAACTCCTTACTTCTCAAGGCCTGCACCACAGCCAACATCACTCTGGAACAGGAGACCCCAGCTCCTTTTACATCAAAGGGCACTATACGCTGAGCCAGTGGTACCACAGAAGCATGTCCCTTGCCCCCCTTCTTCCGCAACACAGTGCAGAAGCAGTGGGATAACCTGGGTTCTATTCCCAATCTGGGATCTGCAGAGAAAAATTTGTTCAATGTGACTCCTTCTTTCACCTCCTTGTTGGAGGTTCCTCAAATTGACGAGCCTCTGAATTCTCTGTTTTCCAATGCAAATATCCCAGGGGACATAACCGAGGTGCTTAAGGCAGAGGACAAAAAAATTGAAGCTGCCTTGCACAGATCGCATCAGGCATTGTCCTGGGCAATCAAGGCCTCCATATCCATGGCCTTCTTCACTTGGGCTTCAGTACTGTGGCTGCGTGAACTCCAGGATATGATTCCTCCTGACCAGGTTCGTGTTCACCAAAACCTGGGTAAGTGGGTGGCCACATCCCAGTACATGGCTGATGCCTCCCTACATGCCGCCAGATACTCTTCATGGGCCATAGCAGCAGACATTTCAGCCCGCAGACTTCTGTGGTTTAAGAACTGGCGGGCAGACCTTAAGACAAAGTGGCGCCTCGCTACTAAACCTTATGCGGAGGGGCATCTTTTTGGTGCAGCCCTGGATCCTTACCTGGTAGAGGGCAAGGACAAGTGCAAGACTGTCATTAACACCACCAAGAAGGGAGATAAGCGCTCAGGGGCTGGGTCATCACAGAACTACTATCGTAGGTAGTCCTTTCGGCCGGTCAGAAACTGGGACTGGGGCCAGGTGTCTTGTCCTTTCTATCAGAGACCGGAGCGCCAACAGGACCGTTCCACATCCAGATCCCATCCACAAGTCCAGGCCAAGCGGCCCTTTCGAGGCTCAGGAGGACGTTCCTTCAAATGAGGCAAGTGACTCCACGGGCACACTTCCCATAGGAGGCCGGCTGTCCCTTTATTCTGACATATGGGCAGCCACCACCACGGACTCATGGGTCTTAAACACCATATCTCAGGGTCTGATGCTGGAGTTTTGGTCCAGTCCACAGGATTGATTCTGGACTTGCCCCATCCCCATGAACAAGAACAGGGCAGCCCTCATGTCAGAAGCCATATCTCACCTGTTGCAGATACAGGCCATAGAACCAGTGCCACAGGACCAGGAAAGACAGGGGTTCTATTCAACTCTATTCATCATTCCCAAGTCTTCGGGGGGTTGGAGGGCAATCCTAGATTTGAAAGGTCTAAATTACTATCTGATGTACAGGAAGTTCAAGATGCAGTTGCTACAATCAATCTTGGTCAGCATCAGTAAAGGGGACTTCCTGACATCAATAGACTTGAAAGAGGCTTATTTACATATTCCTATTCTCCCCAACCTTAGACCTTTTTGCTTCCCCAACCAACTCCCAACTCCCCAGATACTTTTCCAGGTTCCCGTCTCCGACAGCAGAAGGGACATATGCCCTCTGCAGCCCCTGGCCCAGGGAACTGCTTTACGCCTTTCCTCCTTTGCCACTCCTTCCCGCTACGATCCGCAAGACCTTACACGAATGGGCGGAGATCCTCCTGATTGCGCCACATTGGCCAAGACGTCCGTGGTTCGCTGACCTGATGGAACTCTCCATCTCCCCTCCATGGAGGATCCCAGCAGGTCGTATTTCCCTCACTCAGGGGGAACTCCAGCACCCAGACTTGCAGTGGCTCCAGCTAACTGTTTGGCACTTGAGAGGTGGGTCTTGAGCCGAGACTCATATTCGTCGAAGGTGATAGCCATGATTCAACAATCCAGGCGCCCCTCAATGAATAGGATATATGATGCCACATGGAGGAGTTTCTGCGCTTGGTGCTCAGGTCATAAGGTGGAGCTCTTGGATATCTTTGTGCCGATTGTGTTGGAATTTCTGATAGATGGGTTGGACAAGGGATTATCCCCGAACACCATCCATAGACAGGTCACAGCTTTTGCTACGGTATTCATGTGTGACAATGCTGCTCCCCTGACACACCATCCTATGGTTCGTTCCTTTTTAAAGGGAGCAGCCAATGCCAAGCCACCGACGGTACACCATTACCCTTCATGAGACCTTCACCAGGTCTTACAGGCACTCATTTAACCACCCTTCAAGCCTATTGCCACATGTTCACTTAAACTATGAAAGTGGCATTCCTTATGGCAGTCACGTCAGCCAGGCAAATTTCGGAACTGGCCACTCTTTCCGTCAGAGAGGACCTGTGCGTTTTCCATGCAGACAGGGTAACCCTCAGACTAGACCCTTCCTTTACTCCCAAGGTAAATTCCTTGTATCATAGATCCCAGGAGGTGGTTTTACCAGATTTCTGTCCTAACCTGTCCCATGACCTTGAGAAGCAGTGGAACACACTTGACATTCACAGGGCTCTGCAACGTTACATCAAATGGACTTCGGCCTTTCGTAGATCCAAGGCATTGTTTGTATCCTTTCAACCTTCATCCATGGGCCAGAATGTCTCTTCCTTGACAATAGGTAAATGGATTAGGGCCTGCATTGCCCTAGCATACAAAACACGATCACTGACAGTTCCTAGGCATATCACGACCCATTCCACCCCTGGCACCGCTACTTTGGCGGCTTGGGCGACCCAGGCATCTATAGGAGAAATTTGCAGGGCGTCTACATGGTCCTCGCCCTCGTCCTTTGTCCATCACTATAAGATTGACAAATATGCCTCTTCAGATGCCTCCTTTGGTCGCAGGGTGTTACAACACGTGTTGTCATCTAGCGGGACCCAGGCCCAAACTAATTCCCCCCTTTAGGGACATAGGGCTTTGGTATGTCCCACTTGTGGATTCTCCATCCAATCATGCTGGAGAAGGGGCGTTGTCTTACCTGAAAGCCTTTTCTCAGCATGATGATGGAGAATCCACTCCCTCCCATCTAGGGTAAGTTTGTCCCTGGTTCCGATGATAGGAAAGCACACGCGTCGGACTAACGTCTGTGTATCGCCTTAGTCTCAAACTGGGGTGCTCTGGCACAGGAGAGGCATATCTACACTTCAGACTTAGTCTTATTGGAGCAGGAAGATTAAGACAACCCACTTGTGGATTCTCCATCATCATGTTGAGAAAAGGCGTTCAGGTAAGACAACACGCCCCTTTTCTACTTTTTTTCCAACAGTCAGTCCACTTTTGCAGAGGCAAAGGATACTAATTCCCTAGAGCATGGGTGTCAAACTCAATCGCATCACATGACGTATCATGACATTTTTTGCCTTTGTCGAGCTGGGGTGGGCATGGCCTGCGTGTGACACATCTGGCCCATGGGCCGCCAATTTGACACCCCTGCCCTAGAGCATCTGTGATTAAGAGTATTGTATATAACCTTGGGCTACATCCACATCAGCAGAATCATGAAGTGACATAACTCACTGCATATCGGAGCTCTTACTAAGAAAACATGAACAAGTATGGGACATCAAAAAGACAGAGGTGGTTTGGAATAATAATAGGCACTCTCTTGTTCTTGGAGACTTTTAGATTTAATGACTCAAATAATAGGTAGAACTACATCATACACATTGACATAGAGTTTTTTTCCCTTAGTTCTTTCTTGAGTAGTTCAAATTTTCTAGTTGTTGTTTTTAAATGGGTTAGAGCTTTAAAACATCTGGGAATGTTTCTGCCTTCAAAAGACAGGAAATCATGTTGCCAATTTTCAGAAGAAAATACATTGTAAAGTTGAAGGGAACTCTGGAGAATGCCATAAAAGGGCTGGCGGTGACATGAAAGGCTGAATGCCAACCTCTGCTCTAGAAATAGATAATAGTCATCCAAAGTGCCTGCCTGCTGAATTTTCTCTCCCAATTTAATTAGATGACTTCAGAGAATAGGTTCCTGATTCGGAAGTGGCCATTCAAACACCTGCTCTGATTGGGCAGCACCAGGAAGACTCACAGCTGAAATGCTATCATCTTCAGATGTTCACAGTTAAGTTCACAGAAGTAAAGTTATGAAATGAAGGAGGCTGAGGATTTCCTTTGTTAAATATCAGTTAGCTACATTCATCATCAAAGTGCTCAATAAATAGTGGAGAAAAATAGTTCCTCTAGAAGTAGCCATCTAAAGAAGTCTGCTGCGTGCTAACATCTTTTAAGGGATGCTTTGTAGAAAATTGATTTGTCCTTGTACTGCTAATGTTTGTAGATTAAAAATACTGTCACTCCTGCAGAGCAGCATTTTATTCACCCATCCAACTATCAGTCAGTTTAGTAGCTAATCCAACAAATTCTAAATTGTAAATTGATGCTAGGAGTTATTACTGCTGTTCACTTGAGCCATGTCTTAAATTTTGCCAGAATAGCCTGTGAATTAGTTATATATACCTAATTCTAAAAGGGGCCAAATAAGATCTTCCATTATTGATCAACCTGAAGCAGGTTAATAAGATAGTGTTTATAGTTTTAAATGTTGTTTGCCATTTGGAGATGATTTACCTTAAAAGATTACTTCTTTGAAACTATTGATTGGAATAATAATAACAGACAAGACATAACAAATGTTGGTAAGAAGGAAAAAAGTCTGGACATAGCAGTAACTGACTACAGCAAAATAGAAGAGAAAACTGGAGAAAAATCACAAAATTCAAAGATTTGCAAATAGAAGTAGAACAACTATGGCAAAATAATGCAAAGATAGTACCAGTATAATAGACATATTGGATGCAATCTGCAAACACCTGGCACACCACTTGAACACCATCAGCATTGAAAAGATCATCAGTGAACTGCAAGAGGCACCTTCATTTGGAACAGCTTCCATCCTGTGATGATACCGCCAACACCATCAAACCACCAGATCCTTGATAGGTAGATAAAAATTCCAAATCCAAGTCTAAACATCTGGCTGACTATGCAACTAATCATAATAATAATAATTCAAGTTGATACTAACAAGCACACTTAAATCAAGAAAAAAGGCTAGAAATGAATACATCAAGGGAGTTAAGAAGATCTTAAAGTCCAACTCAGTGGCAGAAATACCATCAAAGCAATCAAGTCCTTAGATACACAGCTGGAATAGTGGACTGGACTCCAGCAGAACTAAAGGCCCTACATAGGAAGACCATAAAAACAATGACAATGAATCATATGTTTCATCCACACATTGATATGGACAGAGTATACTTACCAAGGATCATATGTGGATATAGAACATTGCAAGTATACCAATCAGTTGAGAAGAAAAAAGAGCATTGGGAGAATATCTGAAGACGAAGAAGATGTATTAAGCTAGTATACCAGAAGGCCTACTTAGTACTGGAGAGACCAAGGGGCCTTGGGTGCAATCCTAAAACAACTTGAGCACTTGAACACCATTGGCATTGACAAACTCACCATCTGTCAATTGCAAAAGGCTACTTTACTGGGAACAGCTTAAATCCAGTGATAATATCTATAATACCATCAAATATCCACATCTGCCTATCCCAGGCCTTTGGGAAGAACTCAATAGGTGAACAAAAATTCCAAATCCAATCTGGCTGAATGTGCAACAGACCATAATAATAATAAATATAGCCATTTTACAAAATAAAGCAGAAACAAAATGGTACAATATATTATCAGTTATCAAATGCTAATAATAAGAAGGTAAGACATAGATTTTAGAACTCAAATCCAAACCAAATATTTTTTTCTTCCAAGGTTTAATATTTCTTTAATATTTCTTAAATTATCTATAGTTCATATAAGTCACAAATGTATTGTAAATATCTTTTTAAGGTAATGACATAAATGACTAGGAGGAAACTTTTATTTTCATGAAAGTCAGATTTGACACTAAGCAAACAGAAAATCAAAGGAAAATCCATAACAGACATATCAACAAAGTCTTAGTTCAGACGTTAACAGCAAATCAGACATTGTTGTAGATAATCTCAAAATTAGTTAAGGCTATATGGCATTAGCTTTTTTGTTTATTTTTATTTGTATATCCTGTTTAGAAACTGCCCGTTTCCCTCATAGAGTGATTCTGGGTGATATACAAATAGACATAAAAACATAAAAGCTAGATATTATTCCTTATTCATCAGGAACCCTTCCAGAATATCATAGCTTGAGGTTGTAGCCTAGATGCAAATATCAAAGACCTTTCTAGAGTACCTAAAAAGTTGTGTAGATATCTTGAGTATATGTATGTGTGTCTATGTAAGAGAGAGAGTGGGTGTGCAGGTGTGCGGGTGTGCATGGGTGTGCATGTGTCTTGACAGAAGCAGAAAACTGTAAAATAGATGATGAAGAATTATGATATATTTCATAAAATACAGTTTGATCTGGTAGAACCTGCTTCTTTTTTAAAAACACTGCTTGCATGTTAAAATGCAAACGCCATGTCATGCAATTTCTAAGTACATTCTTAATCAAATATCTCATCCCCTTCTTCTACGCTTGCTCTGTGTAATATAAAGAAATTGTAGTCTTGGACAATAAATATCTTAAAGTGGGACATGTGAATAATAAGGCAACTTGCACTAGAAATGAAGAGGGTTTCACTCTCTCATGTATTCCATGTTCACTTACAGTAGTTAAAACTGCTGTTAAACTCTGGAAGAGAGTTGTGCTAGCCACTGCAGAAGTCCTTTTATCTGTCTTCCAATTTCCTAACACAAGTATTTCTCCCTTATATGCAAGGTGTTTGGAATCAATAACTATCTCAGCTAATCCTTGCTGATTTACTTCAGGCTTGTTGCTGCTTTCTCACAAATAGAATAATTTTATGCTAGAATGACTTGATGCAAATTAAGCTCATCCCTCACCAAAAAGGATCAAGAGAGACAGAAAGGTAGAAAATTTATTTCCCAAAAAGAAATGCAAATGAATAAAAAAGTGAAGGGTTTCCACTTTACATTAGTTTTAGCAGAAAACTCCAGAAGGGTTTTGTGAGAATGTCAAAGCAAGCATATAAACAAAAAAGAGACAAATTATAAGGTCAGATTTCTAGTAATAGCAGATCTCATCTGTCAAGCAGACTGTATGAAAAAAATTACATAGATTTTTGAGGCAGTAAGTCAGTTTCTGACACATCCAGTTTTGTCTTATTGAGATTTCAGATGTAACAAAGATTTCTGAATGTCTACCATGTTCATGGACATGAGGGGGTAAAAAAAAAAATCAAGATAGCAGCCATAATTATGCAGCCAAATTCCTGCTTTTTTTGTAAAAAACAAAAACAAAAAACAAGGTGTCAGAACTCACACATACACTAAAACACTAGGATTTTGTTCAAGGTAAGTCAATACTATTAATGTTACCATGCACTGTGTAGCTTTAAATTACAAGAAGGCATTTTATTAATCTTTTGGGACATTTACCACTGGCATATTCATTTAGTTTAATGAGTGGAAATGTCAGCTTTCTATATGGAATGAAATTGGCCCAATAAAACAAAATTTGGTTGCTTGTAAAAGACTGAATTATTTTTAAGAAGTTGTCAAACAAGGTGGAAAGATTTGCATTTGGAGTTTAATATGGATATTGACTTAAAATAAATTAAAGTTGAAACTTTGTCAGTGAACAGATTACTTTTAATTTACCTTTAAGTTAAACCCAATTTAATAAATAGATCTAATTAAACCTCATACTGTAGGTCTGCCTTTACATCTGAATAATACATAATTAATATATATTATTATTAATAGTAATACTTACAAATCACAAGTTATTGGCTTTATTCTTATTCTTCCCCTCTGCAGTTTGAATATAAAGTATAAAAGACTAAAAAGATATTTTCATAGACATCCTAGCCTTTGAACTACCCAAGGAACCGAAACAGCAAAGTTTTGCTGTGGGGCAAGCTTCCACACCAGCCGCCTTTCTTTCCTCTCACTTTGCCTCTTTTTAACCTCACACCCCACCTTCTGTAAGGGAAGGCAAAAGGTTCACTCACCCTCTCGTGAAAGATGGCCTCCATGTTTATGTGTCTCCCACTGCCACCATCAGCTTCCACACCACATGGTCTGACCCAGCCAATCAAGCCTTGCTCTGGCTGTGGTGCTCCAGTGCCTCGTGACTCCTCCTAGAGGAGGCAGACAGCACCGGATGGGACCCCGCTCGCAACATACTGCCAGCAGGGCATTTTCAAAAGCAAACGAGGATAGGAAGGGCAACAATAGAACGCAACTCTGGAAAATCCTTCAGAAAAAGGTGCCAGAACTACGTTCCAGTGCGTTCTATGACAAAAAAAGCCCTGCATGTATCCATATATATGTATTCTTGGTCCTATATCCATTTGGTAAAATCTTTTCTATATTAATCTAAATTTTTCAAAGGAACAAAATCAAAGTTAACTCTAACATATTTAAATGTTTCGTTTTGTTATGATAAATGCCTATTTGTTCCATCTGTGGACAAGTCCATTACTGTACAATCCATATTTCTTTCTTTACCTTAGGAGACCTTTAATTTGACTTTTTAAAAAAAATATTTATAATGAACTGTGCTCAAAGCAGCTCACTGTAGCTGTGCACAAAATGTATTTCAACCAGTAGTAATAGAATGGAATTGCACATAACGAACTGCCATGTTTAGTACTATATAAGGTCTAATGAAGACAAATTGCTACATTATCAGTAACAATTAATATATATCTTTTATTTTATTCATTTTACAACAGAATAGTGCAAATACCTACTGAAGATAAGACATATAATTGATGTGAAATCAGGATTTAGGAACAATTATTTACTAACATGGAAACATATAACAAGATGGAAGAAAATAAATTTATCTTGGTTAGGAAGAAGTGCATCCGTTAAAATGAATATTTTATGGACACTAAATTTTCTATTTCAAATAGCTCCAGTTTCTATTAAGAATAAGGTATTAAGCAACTGGCATAGACATGTAATGAATTATATATGGTCTAACAAAAGGCCAAGGATTAAAATAAAGAACTTGCAATATTCAAAAGAACCAGGTGTCCCGAATTTCAGATTCATGCCACTTGCCTAACATAATTTTTTTTTAATATTTTTTTATTGAATTTTAAAAACTTTTAACAAAATTATAACATAATAACCTAATAACTCAACTGAAAACAAGCAAATAACATATTTAACAATCACTACAAATAGCTGCTCGGAACCCCCCCCCCACCACATCCTCCAACAACCTAAACCCTCTTCTATCCTTCTACCTACATACTTTCGCCTTTCTGTACATCTTCTCTCCACTCACCTCTATTCCCTATCTCCACCCTCTAACCCTCTACACATACCTAACCTTCACTCCACCTTCCTCATCATCCAATGCGGTGTCCAGAGTTTTCCCGAACGCCCTAAAAAAGAAAAAATCTATTCCCTTAATACCCCCAACTACAGTTGAGAAACATAATCTATTACTTATTATCTCCGTCCCCCCTCCCCCCCAGGCTTCCCAGAGTGAATACAGAGTAAGAACGCAAGAAACCCCGCTAAACTACTATTTTATAACTATTTTATAACTATTTATCTGTATATCAAATCTAGTTCTTTCAATTGATATTTCTTTTGCATATAATTAATCCATTTTTTCCAGTCCATCAAAAATGCTTCATTTGAGTGGTTTTTCAGGTATGCTGATATCTTAGCCATCTCCACAAGATGGGTAACTTTTAGTGTCCATTCTTCAATAGATGGTATTTCAGATGTCTTCCAATATAAGGTATTAAGCAACTGGCATAGACATGTAATGAATTATATATGGTCTAACAAAAGGCCAAGGATTAAAATAAAGAACTTGCAATATTCAAAAGAACCAGGTGTCCCGAATTTCAGATTCATGCCACTTGCCTAACATAATTTTTTGAATGGATGATATAACCTTAAATTATTTTCAAGATATTATATAATGTGTTTTTGGTGATCTTTGAGCTGTTTCATTACCCAACCGGGTAACATCATCAGTGCAACAGAATGTGGGGTTTGTTGCCTGATTATGTGCAGTAGTTGCCCTGCCAGTTCTGGTGTTAGTGTGTTTTTTTTTCTCTTTGGTAGTTCCTTGATTACAGTATTGTTTTCTGTGAGATTTTTGTCTGGTCCTTATCCCTGTTTATTTGAATGTTGGCTGATAGAAGGGATATGTTTTGTTTCCTTCCTTGGTTTTTAATCTTTCCTTTGGATGATATGTTTATGTGTCTGATGATGGCTGATTTGTCTGAATGCCAAGTTTCCAGGAATTCCTAGCAGTTTGTCCATGTGTTGGGAGACTAAGGAGTTTTCATCATGTCTTCTGACAACAAGCTGGTGTTCATGGATGTCTCCATGGCTGTAACAGTCTTTGGTTGTTTGTAGTAGATTATTCCTGTTTTTAGTTTTTGGGCTACTAGGTCTTTTGGCTTGTTTAAGATGTTTTGAAGAGCTTTAGTTTATTTCTGTGCTACAGTGGAGCCATGTTGGTTGTTTCTGACATGTTTTTGATGCATGGGAGTGTTAACTTTTTCATAGGTTGTACTACTTGTGCTGTAACAAGTTGTGAGATCAGGCAATTTTTTTATAAAAGTTCCATCTTTTGCTGGAAGATGTTGTATGCTGATCTGCTTTTTCCTTTTGACATTCTGATTTGTTACTCTATGTTTGAGCATATCTTCCTTGTAGAAGATTGTGATAGAGAAGCACCTGGTTACTGTGGATATTTATGTATTGATGTAATATTAAGCAACCTATTGAAAGTTTAGGATAAATATAGGGGGGAAAGCCCAAACCTTTCCTTTTGTGCTTCTTTACTGAATATCTACATTTATGATGAAGAAGTCATTAATAAATTTTCTCTGTGGACAATTTGTTTAGGTTACAAGGTTTTATTACTGACAAGACAAGATTAAGATTTTTAAGTCTTTTGCCACACTCAGTAAAACTCAATACTCTCAAATAATTAGCATTGCATCAATAGAATTCTGGTAGCACAGTGGTTAGAATGCAGTATTGCAGACTCACTCTGCCCACAGTCTGGAGTTCAATTCTGACACAGCTCAAGGTTGACTCAGCTGAAGTCAATAAAATGAGGACCCAGTTGGGGGCAATATGCTGACATTATAAACTGCTCAGAGAGTGCTGTAAAGCACTATAGAGCTATATAAAAATCTAGATGCTATTGCTGGAAACAAGAAGCAATGTTCAGAAATTTGACTGAAGTTGAAAATGTTGTAACTTATAATATTGAACATAGGTGAACTGGCTGCAACATCTGTCATCCCATTGATTGCTAGGATTGATTGGGCTAATCTGACTGGATGTATGAGTGCCCCCTTCTTCCCTCACAACTCCATGTGCTTTTCTCCTGAAGCTGTATTGCTCAGTAGAAGAGGAGAACTATCCCAGATAGAAAGAGACTACTGATCCTAATTGTATTGGGATTGTTTCTTTTCCTTTTCTTGAAAGAGGAGGAAGAGGAACCACTCAAGATCTGAACTGTCAAGAAAGTTCTGGAAGAAGATAATACTAATACAGAGTTCTACAAAATTCATATAAAATATTTTATAAAATATTTCTTTGAGCCCACAGTTCAGCCATTGTGCAGAAGAATGGAAAAATTAAGTTCAAACTATTAATACAAGAGTAGATTATAAAAAGGAAAACAAAAACACAGATTTAAATCCAAAGGTAATCATTATTACTAAGAGCAAATAAAGGTTGCACATTAAACTAAGCAGACGGAGAAGAAAAATGATGCACATATGTTTTATTGTAAATGGATTTTTAGTGGAGGCATATTTAGGGAATATTGCTTTCCAAGTGGCGTTAAAACATGGATTCACTCAGATAGTCCTTCTTTGTGCCTAATTAGAAATTGCAGCAAGAAATTTCAACAGTTTTAAGAGAGGTATTTTTTTTCTTTAAAAAGCAGTTACAAATATTTCTGTTCCCAATTTGATTTGATGGAAGTTTTCCTTGCTCACTCTTTTAGCAAATGCTAATGAACATAAATATAAAACTAAATGTTGGATCTGTATATGAGCAAGGATACATTTTCACAGGAAGTGTCTAAATATCACAGAAACATGAAGTACTTTTCTCCACAGAAAAAACATGATCACAAAGAATTGTAGATAGCTTGATCCCAATTTTGACTCCAATACATGTGGCTTTCATCTACACATAATTGATGTGGTGCTTTTCTGGGTGCAGGCTGGGGTCTACCTCAGTTTAAATCAGAATAATTGAATCAGGAACACCAATCAGCAGGGGTATATTGTAAAGATTGATTTTTCATAAGAAAAAGAAATGATTGCTTTCTTGACTAGATTAACAAAATAAGTAGTTGAACCAAATGTAATGCAAGCAGATACATCCACATTTTAGTGAAGCATTAGGTATGGTGCCTCTCAGACTAATTCTGTAAAATCAAATTGATCTGGATACAAACACCATTTTACGGTCTGAAACTGGCTGAGTGAGCATAAACAATGGTTAATCATAAGTGATAACTGAGCCTCAAGAGATACATTTTGTGCTTACCATTGAGATAAATTCCATTTCTTATCTTATTAAAACATTTTACCAACAAGTTATTTGAACTGGATAAAATTCACTGATGTCATTATGTTGAATTTTGTATTAAACTGCATATAGTTGAAAAATCAAAGAAAGTACATTAGTTACTGTCTGCGTAGCACTTCCTATAACAGTAGTTTTCAAGACTATAGGTTTCCCTAGAAGATTTTTTTTTCTACCATTCAATTGGGTCTGATTCTCAGAAACTGCATGGACAAATGCATGCAGTTTTCTTGGCAAGGTTTTCTAGAAGTGGTTTACCATTGCCCAGGGCTTTTTTTGTCATAGAACACCCAGAATGGAGTTCCAGCACCTTTTTGGGATGGAACGTTGCAGGGTAGGCAAGGCAGGTTTTTTTTGTTTTGTTTTTTTTTACAAAAAAAGCACTGCCATTGCCTCCTTCCAACGGCTGAGAAAAAATGACTGGTGCAAAATAACCAAGCTAGATTAGAACTCACAATCTCCCAGTATCTGCCTGTGTGTTTTAAACACTACACCAGACTGGCTCTCTGGACTTTCAAAATTTGAAGATCAATAATATAGGGGGGGAAACAGTCCTTGAAAGGTAATCTGATAGATATTTTTTAGCCTCCTATCTAAGGCAGAGGCAAAGTGACTTGCCCAAAGTCTGCTTCCCTTCCTAATTCTGTTCTCATTGCTCCTTGTCCAACACCACAGTCATTACAATACACTGACTCTCATGCCCCATCTATATTGTCATTCTGATTTAACAGACAGATCAGTGCAAATCCCATGAATTTGTTTGAAAAACAGTCATAATAAACCATCACATTTGTCCCATACCTAGAATATATCTCTCAATAAAACATGATTTGATTTCAAGATTAAGAAAGAATGGCCATGAACTGCTGTTTAACTGGAGGCAGGTGAGTGAGCTATAAGAAATGAATGGATATTCAACTCTTATTAAGACTGATTACTCATCTTGAAATATAGCCAAAATAGAGAGAAAGTTGGTTCAGCCTGAATCTCTGAACTTTGACCTTAGCAGAAGGCTGATGAATTGGAGTTAATGCTGGCTGGAATATGTAAAGCCAGACAGCTTACCCACTACCCACCCACCCCAGACATTTTGAGTTGGACTAAAAAGAAGAAGCCAAGAAAACAGACCTTGTGGCCAGTGGTCTCCTCTCATACATCTCAATTTGTCTTCCAGCACTTTGTAAAGGTCAATACACAACGGCCTTGTGCCATTCAGAAATGGAATATGATGTATTAGAGCAATTTTGGTGGTCCAGGGCCTTCCCATTCCTGTTCAATACTTGATCATTCTGTTAATTTGCAGTTTGTGTTCAAACTGGTTATCCATGTAGGGCATTTTTATGAAGTTAGTGATATGGTTAGAAATGCACTGTCATGAAGGGATATTACAGAGCAATTGTGTAGGACTTCTTTTAAAAAAAATTCTCCCTATCTACTGATAAGTGCAGTTGATTTAGTCAACCAATTTGTTTACAGCTTGCCTTTAGCCAAGCCAAAAACTTTCAAGGAAAGTATCACCTTTCATTACAATTATTACAGTCCATTGAAACGAGAAATCCTAGCAAACCTGTAAGCCCATTCTACCTCCATTTAGGAAAAGGCGGGCAATTCATAGTTACTGATTCACAGGATTGGAAATGACTTGACACTATACAATAGGAAAATTTGGAAGTGCGATTTAAAATCATTTAGATTTCTGTAATAAGCAGAAAAGAGTTGGGTAGTGCCTTTTTAAACTGCCATGCTATCAAGGTAGTTGCAATGAGTGCAAGTATGCTTTCACTCTCACTACAGTTCACAACAACCCCACCTGCCATCCTATAAAAACTAAATATGGATAAGTTAGATATGAAATGAAGGGTTCAGGTGATTATGTCTGCATGGAGACATTATTTACTGTATGAAATAAAGGATATTATGGATAATTCCTAAACCACATATAATAACTGCACTAGACAATACTTACCTTTTAATCACAGTAATGTATATATATATATATTTCCAAAACAGCACCTACAATCTAATGTTGAGATTGCCAGTAATTAACATTATTTTAACTTAGGAAACAAATTATTTAAAAGAAACAGACCAAATAAAAGAGGAGGTGGAGTTGCTCTATATGTAAGAAATAACTACATCTCTACAGAAATAGAGCACAACAATGATGAAAACTGTCTTGAATGCATTTGGGTCAATATAAAAGGGGGGGTAAAACAACATTACCATAGGTGTATACTACAGGCCACCCAACCAAACAGAGGAAATAGATGAACTTTTTGCTAGTCAGCTAACTAAGGTATGTAGGAAGCACATCATAATAATAATGGGGGACTTTAACTACCCTGACATCAACTGGGAGACAAACTCTGCACCAAGTGGAAGATCAAACTGATTCCTTGCAAACCTAGCAGACAATTTTGTCTCCCAAAAAGTAGAGACTTTTTGGGAGACAAAAAGGGGATTAGCCATTTTGGATCTAATTCTCAGAAACAGAGATGAAATGAAGCCACAGGAACCTTAGGAGGAAGTGATCATGCAATATTGGAATTCAACATTATGGAAGCACAAGCAATAGAACACAGTCAAACTAGAGTCTTGGACTGTAAGAGAGCTAATTTCAATAAACTTAAAAAGGGCTTGGGAAGGATTCCATGGATGAGAATCCTCAAGGGGAAAACAACTCAAGAAGCTTGGGAAATTTTGAAAAGTGATATAATAAAAGCCCAGTCCAGCACAATACCAACAAAGAGGAAAAATAACAGCTCTCAAAAGAAACCAGCATGGCTGCATAAAGAACTCTCTGATAAATTGAAAGATAAAAAGGACAAGTATAGAAAGTGGGAAGAGGGGCACATAACTAAGTCAGAATATCAACAAATAGCCCGAGCCTGCACAGATGAAGTGAGGAAAGCTAAGGCTCAAAATGAACTAAGGCTTGCGACCAAAGTCAAAAATAACAAAAAAGCTTCTTTCAACATGTAAAAAACAAGAAAAAAAGAGAAGGAAATGATTGGTCCATTAGTGGGGGAAAGTGGCAAGAAGGTGACAAGCAACAGGGAGAAAGCAGAACTATTTAACTCATTTTTTGCATCTGCCTTTAAACAAAGGGAAAAAACAGACCAACCTACCAAAAATAGTGCCATAAAAAAGAGAATAGAAATGCAAGTTAAGATAGGCAAAAAAAAAACAAAACAGTGAGCATCTGTCCAGCCTAGACAAGTTCAAATCACCAGAACCAGATGGATTACACCCCAGGGTTCTCAAGGAACTGGCAGATGTGATCTCAGAACAATTGAACTATATTTTTCAAAGATCCTGGAGCACTGGGGAACTACCAGAGAATTGGAAAAGACCTGATGTAGTTCCCATCTTCAAAAAAGGGGAAAAAAATAGACACAGGAAATTACAGACCTATCAGCCTGACCTCAATACCTGGGAAGATTCTGGAAAAGATAATCAAACAACGAATCAGGGAACACCTAGAGGCAAACAAAGTCATTACTAAAAGCCAACGTGGGTTTGTCAAAAACAGATCATGCCAGACAAATGTGGGTTAGACAGCATCACCACCAGATGGATCCATAGCTGGCTGACCGGCCGTACTCAGCGTGTGGTCCTCAATGGAACTGCATCTACATGAAGGGAAGTGTGTAGTGAGGTGCCCCAGGGCTCTGTTTTGGGCCCAGTACTCTTCAACATCTTCATCAACAATTTGGACAAGGGGATAGATGGGGAAATCATCAAATTTGCAGACGACACCAAGCTGGCAGGAATAGCCAACACTCCAAAGACAGGCTTAGGATACAGGAGGATCTGGACAGACTTGAACACTGTGCGCTATCTAACAAAATGAAATTCAATGGTGAAAAAAGTAAGGTTCTACATTTAGGCAAGAAAAACCAAATGTACAGGTATAGTATAGGGGCTACCTTGCTCAATAGTAGTAACTGTGAGAGGGACCTCAGAGTCCTAGTGGACAATCACTTAAATATGAGCCAGCAGTGTGCTGCAGCTGCCAAAAAGGCCAACACAGTGCTAGGCTGCATTAACAGAGGGATAGAATCAAGATCATGTGAAGTATTAATACCACTTTACAATGCCTTGGTAAGGCCATACTTGGAATACTGCATCCAGTTTTGGTCACCACGATGCAAAAAAGATGTTGAGACTCTAGAAAGAGTACAGAGAAGAGCAACAAAGATGATTAGGGGACTGGAAGCTAAAGCATATAAGGAACGGCTGCTGGAATTGGGTATGTTTAGTTTAATGAAGAGAAGAACAAGGGGGGGCATGATAGCAGTGTTCCAATATCTCAGGGGCTCCCACAAAGAAGAGGGAGTCAAGCTATTCTCCAAAGCGCCTGAAGGCAGGACAAGAATCAACGGATGGAAACTAATCAAGGAGAGAAGCAACCTAGAACTAAGGAGAAACTTCCTGACAGTTAGAACAATTAACCAGTGGAACAACCTGCCTCCAGAAGTGGTGAATGCTCCAACACTGGAAGTTTTTAAGAAGAAACTGGACAGCCATTTGTCTGAAATGGTATTAGGTTTCCTGTCTAAGCAGGGAGTTGGACTAGATGACCTCCAAGGTCCCTTCCAACTTTATTATTATTATTATTATTATTATTATTATTATTATTATTATTATTATTATTATTATTATTATTATTATTATTATTAGAAGTCTTGGCTTTCAGGTTCACTCAGGACCACCTTCTCTTCCTTTCTTTTTAATTCAGGTTCAATTATTAATGGTCTCTGTTTCTGGAAGATTAGAATCGCCAAAGCTGACCAACAATTTTGCCACTCCTGTTTAATGGAACGGTCTTCTCCCTGAGGCCATCTTAGCATCTAACTTGGCAACTTTCTGAATGTTGGTCAAAATCAAACTCTTCCAGAGAATGTATGTAGAGGATGAGTTGGGACAGTTATAAAGTATACCTGTGTTTTTATGAATTTTATATTTATTTTTAATGTTGATTATGTTAATTGCAAGGAGTCCTTGTTTGATTGAAAGAAAACAAACAAACAAAACACCTTGAAAATTAGTGTTTCTATGCATGAAGGTAGGAGATGGCTAATTTTCAGGATAATAATAAATGATAATATTGAACGGTATAAAAATAATACCATGCCTCGTTTAGTTTGTCTCACTTTAGATTGACTTAAATCTTGATAGCCTTTTTTCTTATTACAATATGTTTTCAAGAGATAGACCCTGATGATGAAGGCTATTTACAGGCTTAGACATTTGTCTCAAATTATATCTCAAAATAATTGTAGAAACTTCTTACATGTTTTAATCAAAACAGGCAAAATGCATTTATGTTTGCTCCAACTAGTTTGTTCAGTTTTATATATTATCAAAGCAAATGGAGACCAATCAAAAGTATGAAAAAAACAATCTCATAAAATATAGCATATCTGGAACTCAAGTTCCATAAGATTATTAATTCAGTTAAATAAAATTAACACTGGTTCTAAGGTTTAAATAAGTCCTTGTCTAATATGAACAAGTACATGACAGCTTCTCCTTATTCACTTTGAGAAACTTTTATATTTAAGTCCTATTCCTTTTAGCACTTCCTAACATGCATTCATTTTTACCCCCTTGCAAAAATATCATTCATTATCATAGCGACAGTGAGCTTGCAAGCTGCATTGCAATGGAGTCCTTTCACTGAATTTTCTTTCCAATAGTACCTTTTCACTTTGCTAAAGTGCTATTTTGCAGAAAAGGAAAATGCAGAACATATTGGGGGGAAAAAACCTGACAGTGATGCTAAGACAAACTCAGCTCATCATTAAGGCAATAAAATCAAACAACGCATGAGTCTTATGGGTGTGAAAGTTGCTGCGAAGCGTGACAGCTTGAGCTCATCTCATATTCAGTGAAGTCTGCACAAATGTTACTAATATCCCCAAAGGATTCAGCTGTTACCTTCTCTAGGAGATGTATCTTTACAATTTTTACAATTCTAAATGGGAAAAAAAGAGAAACATCATTAGTCAAATAAAAGTAAGCACAGGTGAACACATTCCTCACAGAATGGAAAGCCATTTGGAAATTGTGGATAATATACCAAACTGCCAAGGCTTGCCGAGCTGCTGAAATGTAGCTGATTTTGATTGCTTCAAAAAGTCTGTTAGAACATGTTGTTTAAAAGTACTGGCAACAGTCCACCCAATTCTATATGAAACAAATTTGGAATGCAAATATTTGTTTGTGGCTTGCTGTGTTCACTGTCTTTGGAATCTGGCAAGAAAGTTCTCATTGGATTTTCCCACCTTATATAAAAAAGAGAAAAATATATACTTTTTTTGAAAGGCATAGTCTTGGGGGTAGCTATTCTATTGCTAGGATACTCAAGTACTCAGTGTGTCAGTAATTACTAGATAAGGAATTATTTAGCTATCAATCCAAAAACTAAGAGTACAAGTACAAAATTTTGATAGATGATAACCCAGAGTTGGCATTGCATAAGATTTGGAGATCATTTTAGCAGCAAGATGCTGATGTGAATTATTGGATTTAGAGATCGTGCATTTTATTGTGAGAAAGATATTGAATTTCCCTTTGCAAGCATTACCTTAAACACTCCAAGAACAAATGGCACAAATTGTTCACACGTTTGCTTTTATTGCTTTTGTTTTAGGAATATCCAGCAAAGTTTGAACAAACAGCCAACTCTACCATTAGATAGAGTGACTTTGGTTGGACAAAATGATGGTGGAAGGAAGATAAAGGTTTCATACTGAGCTGAAAGATCACTTTAGTTTCATCGCTGAAAAAAAGGGAGAGTGAATTCAAATAGCATGATCTGAAGTAGATTGGGGCAAAAGTCCAATCCATATTCAAAACCTGGAGGAAAGGAACCTTTTTTTGGTTAAAAACAGTCTCCCAAGTGTTGTGAAGAGTTTTAGTTTTCTTTTTTTTTAAAAATTTTTTATTGGTTTTTTAATTTTTAACAAAAGAAAAATACTCAAATCAGATCATAATATTAAAGTAAACAATAAACATAATCAGAACATAAATACATATTTCAAAATCATCCATAAACATAACATATGTACTTATTTCAATACATCTACTAGTAATAACTCAACTGAGAATAATCATAAACCATATTTTCCAAACAATTAACATTGCTGCTCGGTACCCCCACCACCACATCCCCCTAACCCTAACCTTCCCCCCTCACTTACCATCTAACTACCTACTCTCCTCCCTCCTTCTCTATCTCCCTCCTTCTACTCCACCCAACTATCCCTTCTCTTCCCCCTTCTTATCAACTTTCTACTTACATCAGCCTTCACTCCTCCTTCCTCTTTCCATCAGATGTGGTGCCCAGAGGCCACCCGAACAACCCCTTAATAACAATAATTACACATTCTTGCATCAACCCTAATTACAGTTGAAAAAACATAGTATATAAAATTATAAACCCTCCCTAGCCCCCCCTGACTTCCCAGAGTGAGTACAGTGTAAAACAAAAAAAACCCCACTACTTCAAACAAAATTATTATATAATCCTAACAAGAATTTTAAACTATATACTAAATACAATCTCTATCTAACATTTATTCAACCTTATCAGTTCTAATATATATCTAATCCCTCAATCATTCCATCTAATGTCAAACCTTAAATCCTTTCAATCCACTAAACAAAACAAACATATCATCTTGTTAAGAATATTAATATTCATTTACATATCTAGACCATCAATCTAAGAATCAGTCCATCACTTCAATTCATTGAGAGGTTATATAGAATCACCCAAACAATCAAGTTTAGTATATATCTTTCAATAATCCATCTCTTTTAACATTCTAGACAGTCATTTCAAACCATTAAACATCAAATAAATAAATCATCTTTTTGAAAAAAAAAATAAACAAATAATATCAGTAAACCCCTCAGTTAAATATATATATATATATATTCTTAGTCAATTTAGTATATCTTCCATTAAACATCCTCTCTTACATCTTACTCATAAATTCAGCCCATAATCTTAGATTGGCCTTAATTCCTTACACTTAATTTTAAATTTCACTTCTTCAATCGACTTCTGGGCTTTCTCATATGTCAAATAAACCTAAATAACAAATACAATCTATTTAATCCATTTCTAACTTAGAGTCCTTCAACCTTATCAAATCCCATAATGCATATCTATCCCATCAATCAGTCAATCTAATGTCAAACCTAGATCATTTCAAAACAAGTACATTCTTCTTCAATTTAATTATATCTTTCATTAATCATCTTCTTTTACGTCTTACTCATAATCTTAATATTATATCTTCCGTTAGTCATCTTCTCTTATATCTTACTCATAATCTTAGTCCTTGAGTCAGTCCATAGTTTTAAATTACCCATAATTCCTTATGTAAAATTTTAAGTTTCACTCCTTCAATCGTATTCTGGGTTTTTTCTTTTGCCAGGTAGATCTCCATAACGAGGCCTCCCTTCCAAATAATAAGTCTCTCTTTTTTACTTGCAATATCATTTGAGTCCATATAAACCATCTTAACCTTTGCATTAGTCCTCTATTTCTCTTAACCATAGACTTTCGTTGAAGTAACATTTCAGATCTCTGTCTTTGCTTTTCCTGGTCCTCGGTACCATAGATAAATTGCTTCTTAAACTGGATCACTTTCTCTTTTTTCTCAATTAAATCTTCTTCTTGCTGCTTGTCTGAGAGGAACAACCATCCCCTCCTGTCTTGGAACAAATCCTCTTCCTCCACTCTGTAAATGAACTGTTTATCAAGCAAGATCCATTCCCAATTATTCTCTTTATTCTCAATACTGTCTTCTTCTTGTTTGGATTGTTGTATAAAATGTTCAACAGACGGTTGCAAATCAATTTCATTTGGAAAAAAGAGTTTTAATATTTCTGCATTAGTCTCTTTCAATATTGCAATCGTTTCTTCTTTAAATTTATCAATGCGGTCCAAAATAGGTTTGACATTAAAACGTAAATTCCAATCCATTTTAAATTTTAAAACAATCGCTCTGGCTTTAATCCAATTTTTACAGCCGTCTCTCTAGCTTCGATTACGAAAACAAAGAGGGAAAAAAATGGAGAATTCACTTTCACTTTCAAACACTTTCCTTTAGCAGTGAAAGTAGTAAAAGTAGTGAAAGCTATACGCCATTTTGAATGCATTATGTTGAATGTAGCAGTTAGAAATATATAGCCAGAAAAACAATAAAAAATACTTGCAATCCAATAAGAACTCCTGTATTCACTCAGTCTGCAAGCAGTCTCTCTTGTGTTCTATTTTTAAAAAGCAGAAGCGGTCGCGGCGTCTTTTTCTGTCCGATGACAGAAGCGTCTCTGGGCAGGAGCGTCTTCAGGAGCTATGGGGAGCTCTCACTCTTTATCCCTGAAAACGTCAGGGATTTCAGAGGAGCTCAACCCTTGTTGCTCCCAATGCTCTACACCTCTTCTTCGCCCGAAGAGGGGATTTTTCACCGCAAAAAACAGCTGGTGTTCGCTGTCTTTTGCGGCTTTACATACCCAGAGAACGGAGCCTCACAGAGGAGACTCTAGCGGCGCCGGCGGAGCCACCGGAAGTCGAGAGTTTTAGTTTTCTCATTAAATAATAATCATGGTTAGGTAAACACAAGTTACAAAGAAATAACAGAAGAACAGAAGAATATTCAATGCTGGTCACAATTACACACTTTTCAAATACAGGAGAAAGACAGGGATAAACAGGGACATTCCCAGGAGAGTTAAGATGTCAGCTGCAATTAGATGATCAAAATTCTGTCTCTTTTTAATATGTATTAAAGAGCTGCTATCCTTCAGGGAATTTATTTACTTTTGCTCTTTTCTTCTTTATATAAAGCCTGTTTACAGGTTCACAAGCAGCATATGAAGTACTTCCTTCTTGGTCCATAGTGATTACTAGCCATGCTCTATAGTTGTATGGCTATGGTGAGCAATCATAGCTGATCCCAGTTTATTAAGGAACATATTGCTTAGAGTGCTCATACTACTTATGACTGTACAAGTAAACTTAAACTGATTACGCTTGAATCAGGATTTTTTGGTGGGGGGTTCTTTGTTCTCTGTCTGTCTGTCTGTCTGTCTGTCTGTCTGTCTGTCTGTCTGTCTGTCTGTCTGTCTGTCTGTCTGTCTGTCTCTCTCTCTCTCTCTCTCTCTCTCTCTCTCTCTCTCTCTCTCTCTCTCTCTCTCTCTCTGTCACACACACACAAACAAACATTCTGTAATTTTCATAGGGATCAAATCATTGACCTTATATTACTTGGAAATCTTTGTGGGATGCATAATGTCACTTTTAGACAAACCTTTGGGTATAGGACTGAATATGAAAATACGCTTTCCCTCTGTAAGACATACTGTTGATGTCAGTGAAGAATATATGAGAATAGATTGACTGCAATAGATAAATTTATTTCCACATGTACTTTCCCCCCAAGACTAGAACTAATGGAGGACTCTGTAATGTCCTAAGTCTTTTGCTATTTTCATAAGATTAGTGGAAACATTTGCATATACAGAAATACCACATGCAGTAAACTGCCTTAACTATAATAGAAAAAATTATTTATTTATTAAACATATACATTGCCCATCTTACCAATCAGATGACTCTGGGAGGCTGTCAAATGGTAAAAAAGATAAATATAAAGACAATTAAGGTTACATTAAAATTCTTAATGATTTACATCAAAACTTTTAATAGAAAGAGAAATGCTGTCCCTTTGACAGTATGTAAAATTTGTTCTTATTTGGCCTTGTTTGGGGGTTTTTTCAGACATTTAAATTTATTAGGCAAGCCTATTCTAGTATTATTTTGGCAATGTCAGAGGTGCTGTATTACTATGTCCATACATGGCATTTTAATACTCTAGAAGACAGGATCATATGGCGGTATCTAGCAATACATTATTGTTTTTATTCTTGGAAGGATAGGCTCTGTGATAAACCTTGTGTTAGATAACATCAGAAGAACCCCTTTATGACAATTCTTGGATAATATTCTTTTAGAAGTATAAGTATTATTTGTTATGGACCTTAAGGTGTAAAAATGGCAAATCACAGATGCAAACTTGCCTCTGTATGTATTAGAAAAAGAATTACTTTGTTATTGTATTATTTTTATAGCATATATTATAAGGAAGCACTTCAGAACAAATATCTGAATGCACTGTGTATCATTTTATGTTGAATGAAAGCTTGTAAAAAGAGCTAGTACTTGTAAAAAGGTAAAGCAAATGAGTATTTTGAATAAAACACTCTACAAGAAAATGTGCTGAAAGATTTAGTTATTGCAGATGACAATAGCATAGTTTGTATGCTCTAATTATGAAGCTCATATATATCTGCACCCTTACATATACAGTGTATAACTGCCTTAATTTTAATATGAAAGCCATAGTATTATATAATTTTGGACTTTTTTAGCTCAGTGACTATATGTCAAATATACCTTCAATATTCAATAACATTTGTTCACAATGCCATTCAATATGGGCCAAAAATATTGGCCAAATATTTCATAATCATGTTTTTTTTAGGTTGTTATAAGAATCAACTTTATTTTTTAAGATCATGGCTGATAGAAATTATGCAGATTTTTTTTTAGATTTTATCTGTTATTTATTATTTTACTCTAGAATTTTTTTTATATAAAAATTATTTTATTGAAACAATCAACATCAAACATAAGATCGTATTAGAAAGCAATCATCTTATAACCTGCAATACAACACTAAGGATTAGTCTTTGTGCTCGTCTGATTTAGTAAACATTCCTCTTATGTATGTTCTAACTACTGTTTCTAGTCTATCACATATTGTTCATTCGAGCTTCAGAAGTAAATTCGTCTCAGTAGTAGTGCAATCTTTTATGATCCCTAGCAAAAGATCCTGAGGTAGAAATTCAATAGCCTGAGGTAGAAATTCAGTACGCTTTTCCAATATTAAAGCAATCAACATTAAACATAGGATCATATTAAGAAGCTGTCCTCATAAAACCTGAAAATACAGACTGAGATATTAGTCTTTGTAAACGTCTGGTTTGGTAAATATTCTTCGCTCCTCACGTCAAACCTCGACTATACACCTGATACATTTTATTTGATTGGTGTCTCTCTTATATATGGTCTATCTACTGTATCTAGCCTATCACATATTGTTCATTCGCGCTTCAGAATTAACTTCGTCTCAGTAATAGTGCAATCTTTTATAATCCCTAGCAAAAGATCCTGAGGTAGAAATTCAATAACCTGAGTTAGAAATTCAATCCGCTTTTTCAATATTAAAGCAAACAACATTAAGCATAAGATCATATTAAGAGGCAATCATCATATAACATAAAATACAACATTAGGTATTAGTCTTTGTAAACGTCTGGTTTGGTAAACATTCTTCACTCTTCACGTCGAGCTTCAACTATACACCAGATACATTTTGTTTGATTGGTGTTTCTCTTGTATATAGTCTATCCACTGTTTCCAGTCTGTCAAATATTGTTCATTTGAGCGATCTTTCAAATATGCCGATATTTTCGCCATTTCCGCCAAATTTATTACTTTCAAAATCCATTCTTCCATAGGTGGTATTTCTGGATTCTTCCAGTATTGTCCCACCAACAATCTGGCTGCTGTGATCAAGTTCAGAAATAAGTTCGTCTCTGAGGTAGTGCAATCTTTTATGATCCCTAACAAAAAAAACCTGAGATAGAAATTCAATACGCTTTTTGAAAATGGTTTGGAGTGTCCACCATATCTTCCTCCAGAAGGCTTTGATTTTTCTGCATGTCCACCAAATGTGAAAGTATGTAGCCTCCCCATCGCCACACCTCCAGCACTTGGGCTGGGTGTCCGGATAGATGTATGATAGTTTTTTCGGGTCTAGATGCCACCTGTAGAACATCTTGTAGAAGTTTTCTCTTAGCTGTTGCACTTTCGTGAATTCTACATTTCTCACCCAGATTTCCTCCCACGTTTCCATCGCGATCGGATGTCCATAGTCTTGTTCCCACTTTACCATACAGTTCTTGACTAGCACCGTTTCAGAGTCAATTTCTATTAGTACACTGTACACTCGTTTGATATGCATGATCCCCTGCTCTCTAATCTGCTCAATTAAAGTCTCGTCAGTCTGGGATAAGCCCTTCTTCTTGTCTTTATGCCACCTTGACTGCAGTTGTAGGTATGATAGCCAGGTACCTCCTATTCCTTCATCCGCTAGCGTTGTTTGTGACTTTAAGGAGAACCCATTTTCTTCTTCCAGTACCAGTTTACTGTAGGGCACTACTCCCTGCTCTTGGGTTATGTTTACATCCCCTATTGCGTGTCCGGGGATCGTCCAGATGGGGATCTTATCGTGTAGAAGGTATTTATATTTCCTCAAGACCCACAACAATGGGATTCGTAGTGGGTTCTCCTTGAAGTTCCTGTCTGCCTTTTTGTCGTACACCAAGTATGCGTGCCAGCCGAATAGTAGACCGTGCCCTTCAACATTCAGTATTCTCTCATTCGTCATGTTGATCCAGTCACTCAACGCCACCAACGTCGCTGCATAGTAGTATAGCTTTAGATTAGGCATTTTTAGTCCCCCTCTCTTCCTCGTGTCCTGGATGATTTTTAGTTTCACCCTCGGTCTCTTGCCATCCTAAATAAATCTGTTGATGCCCTTCTGCCAGTTGTCCAAGTCCACATCCTTTTTCAGCATGGGTAGCATTTGAAAGAGAAATAGAAATCTTGGCAAGACGTTCATCTTTACTGCTGCTATCCTGCCCAGCAGGGACAGTCGTAGTGTTTTCCACCTTTCCAGATCTGTTTGTATCTTGTTCCACAGCACCCCGTAGTTATTCTTGTATAGTTTCGCGTTCGTTGTTTCTATGTCCACTCCTAAGTATTTAACTTTCTTGACTATTTCACAACCCGTTATTCTTTCCAAGTCCTGTTTTGCTTTGTTGTCTAGATTTTTAACTAGCATCTTCGTTTTTGATATATTTACTTTGAAGCCTGACACCCTACCATAGTCTTCCATTATCTCCATCAATCTCCTTGCCGACTGTACTGGTTGCGACACTGTCACCAGCAAGTCGTCTGCAAAGGCACATAGTCTGTAATCTTGTTGTCTAATCTGTATGCCCTTTATGTCCTCTGCCGCTCTTATCTTGTTCAGTAGAATCTCCAGCGTTAGGACAAATAGCAGGGGTGACAGCGGGCAGCCCTGTCTCATGCCTCTTTCTATGTTGAATGAGTCCGTTAGGTCTCCATTAACGATGATCTGGCCTGTTTGTTTCTGGTAGATTGCCAGTATGGAGTTGAGAAACTGTGCTCCCATTTTCATCTTCTGGACCAAGTTCGTCAGAAACGGCCAATTCAGTCTGTCGAAGGCTTTTTCCGCATCCACAAACATAAGGGTGGCTGGTACCTGGTTGTGCCTTTCCAAGTACTCTATTATGTTCAACAGCTGTCTCACGTTGGTTTTCATCTGGCGCCCTTGTATAAATCCCCTTTGGTCTGGGTGTATTGTTTTTTGTAGTACCGTCATTAATCTATTGGCCAAAATTTTTGCGAAGATTTTGTAGTCTCTGTTTAGTAGTGAGATGGGTCTGTAGTTTGCAGGTTGTGCGTTATCCTTCCCCTCCTTGGGGATTTCCAGGATGGTGGGACTTTGCCTCCTTCTTGTATGTTGGTAAATAGCTTTCTGAGGGGTTCTAACATCTCCTCCTGGACATGCTTGTAGTAGGTCGCTGTTATCCCATCCGTCCCGGGCGATTTTCCTTTTTTCAGTTGTTTGATCACTGAGTGTATTTCCTCCTTTGTGATTAAAGCATTCAGGGCGTCTCTTTGTGCAACTGTGATTGCCAGTATCTTTTCATCTTGTAGAAACTTATCTATCTCTTTGTCTTGTGTCTTCTCCTCGGCGTATAGTTTTGAGTAGAACTCTGTAAAGGCTTTCTTGATGGTTTCCTGTCGAAATTCTTCCTTGCCTTTGTACTCAATCTTTTCAATTATGCGGGATTTCTGCTTCTTTCTTATGGTATAAGCCAGCCGTCGACCCGGTTTGTTGGCATTGCAGAATGTCTTGTGTTTTGCATATTGTATATTCCTTGCAACATGCCATCAACATGTCAAATTGCTTTCTTAGAATCTTGATTCCTTCTTTGGTGATTTTGTCGTCTGGTCTTTTTATTAATAGCCGCTCCTTCTTACTTATCTCGTCTTCTAACTCTTTTCTTTTTTGTTCTTGTTTGCGACGGTGTCTGTTATTCATGTCCATAAGAATCCCGCGCATATACGCCTTGCTGGCGTCCCAAATCATTTCTATAGGTGTTTCGTTGTTCATATTTATGTTGAAGAATTCCTTCATAGCATTTTTGCAATCAGCCACCTTGTCTTCATGTCGAAACAGGTTTTCGTTAATTCTCCAGGATCTCCTCTGTTTCAAGCCATGTCTTAATTCCATCTTCACAGGGTTGTGATCTGTTAGTACTTTGGGTAGGATTTTCACTGCGTTGAGACAAACTAGCAAGTCGCTAGATGTTAATATAAAGTCAATTCTGGAGAATGATTGATGTCTGTCTGAGGAAAAAGTGAATTCTTGTTCTTTGCCGTGCCTTTCCCTCCAAATGTCCATCAGTTCGAGGTCCTCCGTCATGTCAAAGAAGGATTTAGGCAACTTGGAGTGCTTTTGCGGGTTAGGTTTAGTCTTCTTCTTGTCCAGGGCAGTCTCTATGACCCCGTTCCAGTCGCCCAGTATAATGCAAGATCTGTAGTTGAGTTGTGTTAACTTCTTGTGTATCCTTTTGTAGAATTTGCCTTGTTGCTGATTTGGTGCATATATGCCCATCACCAGAATCTTCTTGTCATCTTGTGTTATTTTGATTGCCAAGTATCTACCTTGGGGGTCTGACTCTATTAGCTTAGCTATTACCTGTTTCTTTACATATATAACAATTCCATTCTTTTTTCCCGGTGCCGCTGCCACAAAGTGCGCGCCTAGTTTGTAGTTGGATAGATATTTCTGGTCTGCCGCTCTGATGTGTGTTTCTTGTAGGCAGATTATATCGCTTTTAGCTTGGTTCAGGTAGTGGAATATTTTTCTCCTTTTCTGGGGGGAGTTTAGTCCGTTAACATTCCAAGTCAGATATTTAGTTGTCATCATCGGTTTCAGGATACTCTTGCAAGACCGCTTCTGTTCTTTCTCCTGATTTCTTCTTTGGTCTCGTTCCCATGATATCCGAGTTGGTGCTCATGTTGTGTAGTAGGGTCTTGTCTTGCTGGTCTGTGTGTTTGGTAGTGGATCTTAGTATCCTGCCCTCCGCAGACTGCCCTGTTTCCTTATTTTTGTTGCCCTCTGTTCTCTGTGCCGTCGTATCTCGAGGTGGTCCATTCCTTTCTTGTGCTACTGCGCCGGTCTGTGCTTCTGAATGGTTTGCTCATTGGTCTCGATCCCTTCCGCGTTCCAGTGGTCTTTCTGCGTCTTCCCTCGTAGTGGGTTGAGGACCGTCCGACTTCAGTTCCTTTTCAAGGAAGTCTTTGGCTTTCTGGACCGAGTTCAAGTAGTATCTTTTATTTCTATAGAGAACTGACATCCCTGTTGGGGTTTCCCAACGATATTGCAGAGCGCGTGGTCTCAGTTCGTTGACCAGGAATTTGTAGTCCTTTCTGTCTCTCAGCATCACCGGGGGGATCTCTTTCAATACCTTCACCTCCTGCTCCTCTACGTAGAATCTCTTATTGTAGGAAGTGACGGAGATGAGGTTCCGGAATCCCTGTGTTGCGAAGTGGATGACCACGTCTCTTGGTTGATGCCTGTTTGCTGACTTCCATGCGCCAACTCTGTAGATTCTATCGAATTGCCACACAATCTCTCCAGTTTTCTTACCCAGAAATGTTGCCAGGGCCCCTACGAAGGATCCGAGCAGGCCCCCTTGGGTTTCGTTTGTTGTCTCTTTCCACCCTCTAAACCTGATTGCAGACGCCATTTGCCAGTATTGCATCATGGTGGACTGGTCTTGGGCCACTCCTTTCATCTCTGCTATCTGTCCCTCTATGCGGTTCTCCACTTCTTCCATCCACTTTTCCGTATTCTCCCTGATTTCCTGAAGGTTCTTCTCCATTTCATCCTCAATTCTCTTGTAGTGTGCTTGCATTGCCTCCTTCATTTGGTCCAGGTCTGCGGCCATCGCTCTGCGTTGTTCTTCCCACTTTCTCTCTAGGTCTCTACCTTGGTCCACCAGCATCTGTTTTATGCCTTTGCATCTTTCCTCCATCCTCTGTTCTGCTTCTATGCATCTTTTCTCCATCCTTGAGTCCATTTCCTCCAATTTTCTATCCATGCCATCCATCCTTATTACCAGCGTCTCTATCGTCTCTTTTAGTCCTTGGATCATGTGTGCTGTTGGGCAGGCATGGGTTAGCGGATGGGTCTGAGGGCCTGTAGTTGGATGGGGGTGTGTGGGGATGGGTGGGGTGTTGCCTGGCAGATTGGAGGGCTGGCTGGGGAGGATGCAGCTCCCTTTGTGTGTGTCAGTTTGGTCTGTTTGGTCTGTTTTGAGGCCATTTTGAGCTTATCCTCCTGTTGGCCTATCAACCCTTAAAGCCACCCTTTAATGCAAAGAGTTGTGGGAGAATTGTTCCTGTGCAAGATTATCAAGCTGATAGGATAGATTGGATCAAATTCTTCTGTTATAAGTTTGCAAGTGTTTGTGTCTCACAGTTCATATTCAAACAGCAAAATAATAGTTCAATAAGGGATGGAATTTATTTTCAAATAAACTTTGCAGTACCGGCAGGGGTGATACAAAGATGGGAGGATCTGGAGCTTGTGCAGATGGCCCTTTTCTCAAGATGCAATACAACTAATCTTCAGGCACATAAACAGTCAGGCTTCAGGCTTTCAAATAGTTTCTCAGAAATTAAGCACTAAACGTGACTCATTTGTTCTGAAGCCTCATTTTAGTCAAGGAAAATTAATCCTTTTCTAAAGCTTCTGGATTTCCCAAGCTCGCCGCCCACTGTGGGGGAGGAAGAACGGCATTTCCGTAGGGTTTTTTCCCCCCTCTTTCTTGCGTCACCTCCGCTCGCCTGCTCGATCTTCTCCTCCTCCACCCGTCCGGCTCTTCCTTGCCGCCTCCGGTACCTTTTCGAGGTCTTCTGATGGTCCTCCTCACGCTACTGGTCTCTCCCTGCGGCTAGCGTCCCTCGGTGTGCTACTGTCGTCCTCCTCCTTTGTTCGCTCAGGATCCCTCTCCTCAATTCTTCCAGCCGTCCGGCCGCCGCCGGCTTCTTCCTCACCGTCTTGGGCTCCCTCGGTTTTTCTCGCTGCTTCACTCACCTTGCTGGAGTCGTCTGGGGGTCCTCTCGGAGCTTGCTGACTCTTCCGGTGTCTTGCGCTCCAGGCAGCCTGGTAATTTGCTGATTATTCGGGCCCCGTCCCGGAGCTCTCCAGAGACGGCTCCGCTCCGCGCAACCGGAACCGGAAACTCTAATCATGTTTTGATAGCTGCAGTTATTATTCACAAGGTTAAATGTTGTTGAGACAGTTGTTAACTTTTACTGGTTTGTATTTATAAATTAAAGAACTAATCAATATTGAGCATTTTTAGGTGATTTGGCTTCAGAAAGGTAAAAAGAAACTGGAGAAACTGAAGGAAACCTTGTGGAGAAACACAACTAGTTTCATTAAGCTACTATAAATCCTCTTTGAGTTACATTCAGTAACTCTTCTAGCATGACTAGAAGAAGAATATCAGAACTAAAAGAACATCAGGAGACAGACCTGATGCTCTTCTTCTAGTCCTGATTATAGTAGAAATAACAATTTATGGAAAGGAACATTGGTAATTGAGTTTAATTTAAGGAACTGGAGTTAGTTAAAAGCATACAAGACTTCTTAAAAGCAGGACTTTTTTGGTCATAGAATGCCCAGAACAGAGTTCCGGCACTGTTTTTGAATGGAACCTTGTAGGGTAGGCAAGGCCGGTTGTATGACATGTGTGAGTTCCAGCACCTTTTTTGTTTACAAAAAAAGCACTGCTTAAAAGGATAGTATAAACACTATTGAATCCATCTAATTTTATAGTAATCAAATTGATGCTTGTTTGTGACAATTATCTAGGACCACAAGATACAGTACAAGTAAAACAACCCATAGAAATTAGGAATGGCAGGTATTGAAATCAAGCAATATAGATCTTTTCTTTCTTTCAAGCCCTCAACACACTATTAAAAAAGACAACTTCCATTGATGAAGCTGCTGCTAGGCAACACATCTTCCTACCGAGCATTTGCCACAACATTACTCATCACCAACTACAAGATAAAGGAGGCACCCAAAGTGCTTTTAAAAATAAAGTGATGATAAGCATGTTACAATGCAGCATAGGAAAAGCACATTTGATGTCCACCTGGCCTTAACCCTATATACTTAAAGGGCAGGATTTAAGTTCCTCTCCATTTGTCATCCTTTGTCTCAGTTCAACATTTCTGCCCATCCCACAAGGAATCCATAATGTCTTGTTCCTGTAATATGGGCAGTATATTATTTTTTGACAGTATTATGGTGCACCTGCATTTACAGATAAAAAGCCAGAAGAATAGGTGCTGGGGAAATATTAATAATCAGATACTCTGATACTTTGGAAAGGCAGGTGGCATTTTTCCAAAACTTAGGAAAGCCATTTACCATTTTCATCCATGTGGTAGCAACAATAGCATATATATGAGTAGAGTTTTTTCTTGTTATTTCAATGCTTTGAATTCATTTCCATATTCTATGTGCTTATTTTTGGAGGCTGCAGCTGGAGGAGAAGGCAAATTCTTTTATCCATTTTAACTGCGGTCACTGGCTTTTAACGGATCGCAACTCCAGCCAAAAAATATTAATGCAATTTGCTCACGTTTTATTACAGCTATATGTGCATATTTTATCCTGGGTGGAATAATTGGCAATGCCAGAGTCACTGGAATGCATAGGATGTGAAATAGCTTTGCTTAAATTGTATTGTAATTTAGAATGATCGGTAACTGCAAAAAGACTCCCCCAAAGTAGTTTTAAAAAGGGTATCTGTGAGGAAGAGACTTCAAAATGGCCACATGATCAGAAACTCATTCCTATTTTACAGGCATTTTTTTTGATGCACACATACACACACACACACACACACACACACACACACACACAAACACATACACATCAGTGTGGGGGCCAGTAATGAAATCTACTTCCTTCTCTGCATTGCATCTAAAAATGCACTTTCACTGGCTTACATGTTAGGCTGAACTTCACAGCAATCCAATCCTTCCAATAAACAATACAATGTGTTGAGTGTACAAAACAATTCCTCATGAGAAACTGTTCTTAATTAGCATTTCTGTCTGTCAGAGGTGAGTTGGGGTTTTTTTTGTTTTGTTTTTTGCTTCAGACTGCATTTGATTTTTAATTTTTTAAAGATTTTAGCCCTCCCCCTTCTGCTCCCTTCCAGGCCACTAGGACCTTGATGACAACATCAGAGAGAGAAGACACTTTTTGCTCCTTTAAAAAAAAAAAAATAGGATGGCAGTTAACACTAATAGATTCACAGACATATGCTATCCAAAGCACCAGATTGTCCCCAGATTTCAAAGTGAAAATCTTGCAGGACTCTGAAAGCTGCAAAAGTAAGGCTAAGTGCCAGGCAGGTCACCAGATGCCTTACCTCTAAATGGGTATCACAAAAAATGAAAGTGCGGTAGTGCAGCAGTTTTCCTTTAAAAAGCAACATTTTTCTTGTTGTGCATACATATTCAAAATGGAAAATATTCAACTCTCCCATAAAAAATTCAAAATACAGTTAACATACCAAATTACAGTCCCAGGTATCATCTGAACTAAATTTCTGTAAGATTTTCAGTCCTAGTTAGCAGGTCAAAGGTGAGAGATATTACGAGCAAACAAGCTTTGGAAAGATGGATGTCTCATAGATTTCTTACACAGATTGTAGTATTAGACCAGACATATACAATTTTGGACCTATAATGAGCTTCATTACCCTATATGAAATTTCAGTTAGTCAACAGAAACTTAAATAGTTCCAGTGTTGGAATTAAGGTTAATGGCCTCTATTCGCTTTGCAAGATCTTCAGTTTAGTAAATGTTCTTTATGGTATTGCAGTTTTGAGCATTTCAACAACAAAAAATGATACACAAGGACTAGAGCATCCTGTGCCAGATAACACTTGTGCAAGATAACAATTGCAGTGTGCTACATTTTGGCTTTCTCTGCAAGTTATGATAATTAATCTTAACTTTGCTCCAGAAACAAATGTTTGAGTGATTTCTTCTTGAGGCCTAGTAAAGCAACAAAAATGCAAAGTACCACACTTGCTTTCCTCTCTTGCTCAAAATATGCAAAATTTGGAGACAATGAATTAATAAATAACTAAATAATTGGTTTCCTTGGTTACAGTTAACAAGAAAGTAATTATCATTATAATGTGGGATATGCTGAGAAGATATGTTGAAATCTGCATGAGTCTTTGGCTATAGCTGGGCTTTGTCAACTTCTCAAATGGCAAGAGCTAATCTCTCCAGCCATCCCATTAAAAGAAGTGGGAAATTCCTCAGAACCAACAATACAAGCATTAATGGAAATACAGCCAGAAGGCAATTTTTAATTGACAATCAACAGAAGCAGCTGTGGAACTAAGTAATTTGATTCCATTCTGGGGTGAATTTGCTCCCTCCTGTGGATGCAGTTACAAAATTTAAGTAGCTGAGCCAACCTGTCAGTTTCTAAATTGTATATTTTGCTCCCCAACATTGGAGACATCTTCATTGATGTCGCTTTCTTTGCCAAACCAATTGATGACATTAATCAGATGTACTTCTTATCCGAAATATTGAGTTTTCTCAACTATGGTATTTTTGGGGGGTTGTGACCCCCCCGGGTTTTCCAATTGTGGCCTGCTTTTTCGGAACACTTAAACATATGGGAGGATTATTCACCTTGGATTAATCATCACATTCCAACATAAGGCGGTTTCGTCCTCTTAGATACACAGGGTTGTTAGAATATATTGCATATGTTGTGGAAGGTTGAATATGGAAATGATTATTTCAAACAATCATAGCTGGATTTACAGCTGAATAATGTTACAGTAGGAAGTATTTACAGCAAGAAAATGAGACGCATATCCTGTAGTGACAACCCAGACCTTTTTATCTATACTTCAATACAATTGTCCTTGGGTTGAATTGGGCTTGGTCCTCTAAAAAGTGGTGCATAAGTGGCAACACATTTTTTTCCGAGAAATGGCTCTATCCTGGGGATCTTTATCAAGTATAATAAATGAGGTAAGCTGGAAAAAGTACAAAACGTAGGTGGGCATGAAAGGGAGTATGCAGGAAGAAAGGAAACCAGGTGAGACACCAACTTGTTACATCGCCAAATTAGAACCAACAAAAAGAGAAAGAATCCCCTTAGAATAATTCAGATCTGTTCATTCATAGGTAGATAAAGGGCAAGTAAATATATGGAAGCAGCAGCAGGAACCAAGTAGGAAAAACATTAAATATGTTTTTCATCTTTTACAAGGAATTGTTCTGGTGTGCCTGGCTATAATTTGGATATATCACAGCATGCTTTGGGTAGTATCTATGAACATTCTGCAAGGGTACTTTCCCAAAAATAATCCCAAAGACTCCAGCTAGATAGCATTTCTTCTTGTCTGCAGCTTTAAAGCACCTTGAATATTTTTAATTATAACATTAGTAACTTGGACATTTGATCATAACAAATTACTCTTAACTCTTGAGATTATTTAGGATAGATAAGATGCCATGGTAAATTTTGTACAAGTTGATTACAATAACAATTTTTTTCTCTTTCTTTCTTTCTTTCTTTCTTTCTTTCTTTCTTTCTTTCTTTCTTTCTTTCTTTATCTTTCTTTCTTATTTATTTATTTCTCTTTCTTTCTTTCTCTAACATGTATTAAGTTTCATGAGATTCTCATGTATGTCTGTGTAAACAAATAATAATCCCAATCCTGTAAATACTTTTACTTTGTTATTATATATTTGCATATATTTGTCCTCATCCACAGAAATTGGACAATGTACAAACATGATGAGTGGAAATAGTTGAAGTGTTAGTATTGTTTGAGTTGTTTCAAAACTCTAAAAATGTCTAAGACAAAATAAAGTTCTCAATTGCCCTAAGGTATTCTCTGATCAATCAATCAATTAGTATCTGATGATCCTAAAATGGTGGTTTTTTTTTGTTCATTTCTTCATTTCATTTTCAGATTTTCTAGCAACCACTGATCCCTGGGCAATGTACAAATCAGTGATGGTATGCATAATCTAAAAGAAAACCAATAGCACAGTAGGGATGAAAGCCAACAGCAACATCAAAAAGAGTACTGCAGACAGCACAATAAAAATCACTGTCAAATTAGCAAAAAAACCTCATACCAGTCATTTTAAGAGTTTTCCTTAAAATGCAGGACAGAAACATGATGCTACAAAATAAATAGCACTTTTGTAGTTATTTGCTTTGCCTTGTTTGGTGAGACATGGGAAGAAGGATTTCAAAGAAGCTGGTGGAAAGCAAATATAAATAGTAGATTTTTCAACCTGCAGGCCAGCATCAACCAGGATTAGTCATTTTAAAATTCCATGGCATGAAAGACCTCTGAGATTTATGATGAAAGTTTGCACTTTACAAGAGAAAGAGAGAGAAAGAAAGAGACAAAGGGAAAGAAAGAGAAGATCAAACTTGATACAAATCCTTCTATTCACCCTTATTGCATTTGGGAAGAATTCTCTGATGGACTGTGGTCTTCTGAATTCTATCAAATGTTTAATAAATGAACTAAAAGGCAATGGATATAATTAGCAGTTTCTATTATCATTCTCTGCTTCTGACTAGCAACTCTGGTCCAAGTGCTTCATCTTTTAAATTAATTCATTTGGGTCTTATATTAGTCAATGGCTAGTCTGAAAGTCTGACATTCTCATAACTACTTTGTACCATAGTGCAATCATAGTTCTGAATTTAATTGTTCAATCTGGATTTTTTTCAACCTGGCAATGCATTGTTCTTCCTGACTGCAGAGAAGGCCACCCAGAGGTTTCTAGAGATCCAAGGTAAAAATGATACAGGTGCAAATTAATTATGCATATGAGATCCTCACACTGGAAGCCCACGTTACCCTTTGAAAGTTCTGCATCCATTTCTTGAGTAGTACATTTATTTTTGCCTACTGAGAGTTTGTTGACTCCCTTAGATCTTGGAGCTAAGAAGCCTTATGGCTAAATTAACTGCATGCCACTAACTCTTGGACTAGATTTTTTAGGTCCAACCCAACCTATTTGTTAGTCCAGAGATAGCATGGAAAAACTATACCTCCAAATGAGACAAACCTAGTCATGTTTTCTGTTTACTCCAAATACCAAAGGCTATCTTTCTATACCTATAACTGACCTATTTCATAGCATTGTTTGTAAACTGTTTATTTTTAAAGGCAGTTCAAGGGTAATCCTCCAGAAAATTGGCTTTATGTAAGGTAATCTCTTTTAAAAGCAGCTTTGTGTCAGCCTGACAGTTGAGGATTGACCAGCATTGCCAACTGATAATTAACCAGTATTTTTGTACTAAATTAGGTTTGCAAATCTTAGTAGAAAATGGAAATATATAAATTAGTTTTTTGCTTAGCTTTTAAGTAAAATGTCCGAATGCTTCTAGCCGGCCACTGAGAGATACAGGCTATTAGATTTCATAGGTTTCATCCAGCAGGGATGTTCTTATTTTATTAAAAAATATTTTTACATAGTATGTATTTGTAATCTTATTACAGGAATGCTAATCCACATGGTGTATAGCATAGAACATGACACTCAGCCAGCTCTGTAAATATTGGACTTCTTACTGATGGAATAAAATAATTTCCAGAATCTATTGATATTTTTATCCAATTTAATCCAAACAGTAACAAGAAAATTATCACCAAGAGTTTCAGATTTAGTAACGCTGACCCACACATTATTTGAAATTTGTATTACTCAGATAAACAACATTTCCTCCTTTTTCTAGTTTGCAACAGATGGATTCCGAAAAAAAGTAGATAACATTTATTTTATGCATGATAAACACAATTTGTCTTTGAGACTTTTTAAAGTATTATCTGTTGATGATTATTAAAATACTTATCAGGCTAAACCATTTGGTCTCTCTCTTAGGGTTTCTAGAACACTGTATATAAGTTTAATACTTGAAAGCTTAATTCATGCCTTCAATAAAAATCATTTCAGGTTAGCTCTCAGGTTTGACAATCAGAACTTACTAATATTTGCAATGTTAATAGAGATGGGCACTTTGGGGTGGGGGGGGAGGCAGTGAAACCATTAGAAAGCCAGGTTGGTCTGGTTACACAATTTTCAAAATTAGCATCATTTCAATGTAACTGAGTACAATTTGCACATGTAACATTGTTTTAAGAACAGATAATTGAAAGATTAGATTAGATGGCTGCCCATTCCACCAGAGCAACTCTGCACAAATATCACCTCTCTTGCAGCAGCTGCATTGGTCCACTTTGAGTCCAATTCAAGATGCTGGTTATCATCTTTGATGTCCTACAGATCTTGGGGCCAGGTTATTTGAAGGACTATCTTTTCCCAGTTACATCTACCAGACCCACCTCAAGATAGGTTACAGGACAGACTGTCTTTCTGCATTTAAAAAGTTAGTATCTGTAAAAGATAAGAACCAATTCTCATTGTGTTTAGAATCTTGAATCTGTTGTTGGCCGTAAAATTCCATAGTTTTTGACTCAAGTCATCAACAATTTCAGTTTGTAAATATGCTCAGTGCATATATTTGACATTCAAATAAGCCTGCTTGATGGAAGACTTATACATATCTTATACAGAATTTTTTCAATGTGTGAGTTGTTTTTTTTTTTTTTTTAAAAACAAACCTTCAAGTCTCACATGTTTGGATGCTTCAGAATTCTTGATATGCTGTTGGCCTTTTGCTATTTTCCTTTCCTACAGAATCAACACTTGTCATTTCAGGCCAATTTTATTATAATTCAGTGGCACATTTCAAAGAGATTTTTTCAAGTAAAATGTCTGGGAGTTCACACATTTTCTATAAAACTGAATAGTTTCATGTCCTTCTGATCAGACAAATTTCATTCTTGGATTGTTGCCTCTCTTTTATTCAGTTTATCCATCTATCCATCCATCTATCTATCTATTTATATCTCAGCTTTCTTCTATGAATTCAAGATGATGTACTCAAGTGACATCTCCAACATAGTGTGAGGAATGTTAGGTTGGGTAAAGCTGGTTGATTCAAAGTCATCCACTGCACTCTGAAATCAAATGGAGATTTGAATCTGACCTTCCCCAGTCTAAGTCCAAAACCTTACTTATTGAAGTAGACTATTCTCAAATATGATCATATGTGGAAATTTAAATATTTCCAAGAAACAGTCATTAGATTTGTTTTCTTAAATGACCTATATTGACTTTACTATGAGTAAAGGATAGATTGTACACCAGGATAATTAAAACATGATGACCATGGATGCACAATATTATTTTGGAGATAAATGCAGCACCATTTGTATGAAATAAACATTTATGCTCATGTACACCTACATCTTCTGTGATAGAAGCAGCTCAATAAAATGCTATATATTATGCAAGGCAACTACTAAACTATAAAATTTCACCATATATTTTACATGGAAATCAGTAACTATAACTGAAAGTTTGGGACTCATCCTGAATTGCATTGGTAGATCTGCAGCTGCTGCTTCTTATGCTGGTCCAATTCTATAAGAAAATCTGGATGACACTGGAAATAAGCACAATAGGTTTTGTTTGCATATCATCCTCTTTCACTTGATTGGTCTGCCACCACTCAAAAACTAAGCATGAAAGCTATATTAAAATACAGATTGAATACTTTTTATATCATTAAATACTGAGTTCAGTCCTTCATATAGGGAGAGAGCTATATGAATTCCTGACTTGTACCCTCTAACATAAGCAATACAGAAAGATACAACTAAAGATCTTTCACAAGAATGGCCATGGCTGCAATGATCATTGCTATTTATTTTCTTTTTACCTCTTCTTTCTCTCAGTTCCTTGATGGAATGAAAGTGATGCAGATATGATTAGAGAGGGTAGAATATCAGTGTTCACTTTTTCAGTATTTTTAGGGGCCCCTTTGCCCCAAGAAATTGCTTTTTTTAGCATAATATCATGAAGGGGCCATTTAGGCCATAACATTCAATTCCTTGCAGGAATTCAGGGCAAAGCTCCCAATAGACCTCTTTCCAGCCAGTGCTTCAGTGCGTATATTAAAGGGGAGCTCTCTATATCTGAGGTAATTATTTTCCCTGTCAAACTGCTCTTCATTTTAGGAATTCCCTCCCCCCCCAACATTCAACAAAACCTGTCCCCTTTTATCTTAAATCTACTGTTGTATGATTTCTTTTCTAAAACTATAAATAACAGTTTAAACTTCTATTTAACATCTTCAGGTATTGCATCACTTCTAGCCTTCTCAAAGATAAGCATTCCCCCTACCTTAGGCATTTTGGCACTGAATTGCCACAATGAACTCATGTGGAACCATAAAAATGTGGGTCATGCACTACCCATCCCTAGCCTAGCCAAATATAAAACATGTCTTTTTATCTAGATTCATTCTGCATGGCTTTAGATTTCTTACGCTACTTGGCCATTATTTTCAGAGAGATGCTATAGCATTTGATTTGACCTGACTGGCAAATGACTAAAAAAAGGATCCCGCAAGATAGGAATGAATACAGTAATAGGGCCATCCAAGGGCAATAAATTAATCACATTTACAACGCTGAAATAGTGTATTCATCAACATTAGTATACATCAGGATAATTCCCTTCAAGTAGACCATATCTTTGCCACATCTCCCTGTTCTCTCCCCTGCTCCCTTCCACTTTCTTTCATATGACTTCAGTACAGTAGTATCTGCTGGACTTTCTTGCTCTCCCACAGGGAAAGGTGTTCATTCACAATTTTAAAGAACAAGGGCCTTTTCATAACCTCAATTACCACAAGGTCATCCTGCAACTGAGTGTTTGAAAATGCTGAAGTTTATGCAGACAGCAGCTGTGGCCCAGAAACTGAGCTGAAACCAAGCTAGACTGTCACTCCTGTCTGTTGACTAATGACTGTCACTGGAGGGAATCTTGGCAGATAATTGGCTTTTTAAGGGGCCAAGGAAGGGATTTGTTGTGAACAAATAAAACCTGCAGTAAGGATTAAATCTTAATTGGTAATGCATAAGGAATGTGTTTTTTTTCCTCTCTTCCCTTCTTTCCCCCAGAAAATAAAGCTGGGATAAAATAATAATAAAAAAATAAAATCAAAGAATTTGCTGAGCAATCCTGCTTGCTGCACTTTTAGTAAGACTTAAAGCATTAAATCACCTGTTTGGCTAGCAATAAATACATATTACCTTATTTTGCAATAAATATATTTATGCTCCATATTTGAGATTCATGCATAAGAATTGAAAATTACCGTAAAGCTGCTGGTAATTGATTGAGAAGCTTGTCCATCCTTTCCAATTTTATTTATTCAAGAAGGGCTCCCAATAGGTCAAAAATATGTACATATTATGTATATTCACACTCAGGACATAAACTGGCCATGTTAAATTTTTCCTCCTGCCTTTGAGTGGCAGAAAATTCTTCTGGCACACTTCACACTGCTCTCACAACAAGCCCCTATTCTATTTCAGGTTTGTGATTAGGGCAGTATCCCAATTTGTGGTGGAAGCAGGCATGGCCACAGTAGCCTAAAGTAGCCAGTAGAAGCATTACATAAGATCACATTCTTCACACTGATACATTATGGTCCAGCTAAGAGATTTCCTGGTGTTCTGTTACAGGAAATATGGGAAGCTACCCTATGCTAGCATCTGGCTAATATCCACAGTTACTGACATCAATCTCTTATAGTGTAAATGTTTAAGAACATGAACGATATGGATGGATGGATGGATGGATGGATGGATGGATGGATGGATGGATGGGCAAAACTCATGTGCAGGGAGCTGGAACTAGAATCCTGAAAAGGACATAGATAACTGAAGCCAAACTATTTTCTTTTCTCTGGTGTGAAAGAAGGCAGTAGATGGGTATATTGTTTATGGTAAATGATATAGTATCTCCAGAAGGAATCAAGTCCCACAGTCCCATGCCACAGTAAAGTCATCCCCTAAATATTATCTAAGAAATTTTTGTGATAGAGTTGATTATATGATTTACAATATTTTATTTAACATTCCTATGTAGTTTATCAAAATGTCATAATCTTGCCTTGTTCAGGATTCTTCTGCATTCCTTCAATGAGAAGCCCAGTGGTCACTGTAGTTGTGCATGCCAATAAACTATTGAGGGTTCTTTAATGTTCTCTGACCTTGGATGTTTGTTTGTTTGTTTGTTTGTTTATTTGTTTGTTTGTTTGCAGACATTCCATTACCAAACTAGGTAATATCATCAACGCACTGTATACAGTGCACTGATGATATTACCTAGTCTGGGTGATAAAACATTTGCAAGAAAACAACTGAATTCAGAGAGCACCAAGGATCCTTTATTTCAACCTGGGCTACAACTATTCTCTTGTATCAGTATCTCCAATTGCTTTGGTTCACTAGTAAAATTGGTAGTTCAAAGCAAAGCTTTTCCCATCCTCTGTAACTAAATCTTTTCTACAGGTGGAAATAAAGCAGGGATTCCATTCCTGCACCTTGATGTCTCAATATTTGAAAGAGCTCAACTCATGCTGAAGAATCTCCCTATTTAGTGAAAAATGTTGGAGACCTGCAAGTCAGTTTTCAAACAGAAAGATGAAGTGGCAACTTCAGATTAAGAAGTATCCACCCTTAACAACAACTCATTGGACTAGGATGATTGTTTGCAAAAGTGTCTTCAAGTGAGAGAAGCAGACACTTCATAATGAGTTACATCTTGGAGGTTTTGCAATGATTGACTTTTGTTTTTACTGTGGAATTACAGAGTATACACAGGCTCCTTAAGTGAAGTCCTGATTCTACTTTCAAATTCATTACTCCAAGTCCCTGCAAGAAGCTGCATTCTACATAAGATATACATTACAGTTCCTGTAATCTTTTGCTATTGGCCATTCTGATTGAGGTTGATGGGTTTGTCTCAGAGGAAGTGATCCAGTTAAGCTGGAAAAAAAATTCCTTTCCTCCTGTCAAGAACTATACTCAACTGTTCTAAATCAGACTTCTAAACTATACCCAGTGATTTAATTTAGGAGTTCCTACATTTCTGTGGCTTAAAGCAAAATGTGTTGTAGTCACAACCATTTGGATTGTTTGTGATGTCTTATAAACATGCCTGCTTTATGCATTATGCAGGCTCACTTTGATCTTCCCCTTGGAATCAGAAGCCCGTGCTGACAATTACTTAAGTCTGACAGTCTTTTGGAAGAAAGCCATTAAATGCAAGTTGGGGGGGGGGTAGGAGATTGGGGAAGGAAGCTATCATTGTTCAATAATTTATTCAAAAAAACGAACCTTCAACCCAAGTAGTAGCTCAGTTTTCTCAAATGCAGTTGTAAATCCTTTCTACTAGTGACAAATCCCCGTACATGGCAAGATGATGAGTTGCTAAAGAGAACTTTTCAAACCCACTTGGATCTCATCTAGTGTGGCCTTTACTTTGTCCAGATATACAACATCAAAAGAATTCTTGTTACTTAGCTATCCCATGATCTGCCCTGTAAGCCTGTAATTTTAGAACAATTAACTTTGATTCCCATGCTTTATTGGCAAGGCCAGCAAGCTCTTTTATACCTGTTTAATCTTAGTGAGAGCCAGATCTGTTAAATCAATTACTTTCCTTATTGGTAAAGGTAGGCACCTGTCATTACTCTCTTTGCATTGGGATTCTTTGTTAGTCACTGTTGAACCAGCTCTGAAGTGCTTCCAATTCAAGACATTTTACATGGGACCTCCTGATGCAAGATAGGATCATCAGACAGCCCCCAGAAGTGACTACTTCACCATAGCTGAATCAAATTGGTTATGTATTATGGCTTAATGCTAGAGCTGTTCAACTTAGCTTTAACAAGGTTTCTCCCAAAGCTCAGTGCAAAACTGTTTCCTGTCTTTGACAAGATAAAAATAATAATCATTTGCAGCTTGATCCTTGCATCTGGTGTTCTCCTTAAAGCTTATAAATAGGGGGGGAAACAAATACTGGAATAAATGGCTTCCATGGAACAAAAAAAATCAATTTCTTTGTAGCAACTTAGTTCAATAGAGAGTTAGATTTCAAGGTGTCAAGCAATATCTGACTTGAAATGTAGCTAGGGAAATTGGCCAAACTTTAGCTTAGTTAGGGCTATAGACATACATTATGCTAATGAGACTCTGCATTTTTTAAGCCTCATTCAAATTGGTGGGGAAAATGCTACTTTTTTCCCAAAAGAGAAGTTTGCTAAAGTACTCGTATTGGTTTCTTGAATATATTTAAGCTAACAAGGGGCCAAGGAGAGTCCATGTGTCTAGCCTGCATTCTACAACTTCTCCCCAGCAGTCAAAAGCCTCCCTGGTGTCTTACATTTCAATTACATATAAAGAGAAAACCTCTGTAGGAGCTTTTCCTATAAGGCTTTTCAGATCAGGAAACTGGATTGATGGAGAGAGATCTAACAGAAAACAGCACTGGTATTCCATGTTACTTCACAATGATAAAATAACCTCCAAAGAAATTATTCTGAAAATAAAATAGAAAAACAGATGTTTATTTCTAGAGGAAGAGAACTCAGGATATAGGAAGGCAGGGTTAGGGCTGGGTCTTGTACTCTTCAACAAATTTATTTTTAATAATGGTATCCAAGTTGCAGATAATGCAGAATTGAATGGGATGCAAACTGCTTTAGATTAGAAGATAGAAATAAAAGGCAAGACTATATTAATAGTTTATAGACATAGGCCAACAACAATTAAATTTTATAGACATATATACAAAAAAATCTTCACTTAGGATCAGAAAACAAATGTAGAATGTGGAATGCTTGGCTTGGTAATTTTTTCCCATGAGCACTTTTTTCAAAACAACTGCAGACTGAATATAAGTCAGGAGTGTAATACAACTGCAAAAGGCAAATGCAGTACAGTTCTAATAATCACAGCTACATGGATCTACTTTTTGATATATTGGTTCAACCCCAACGTGAATATCACAACCAGTTCAGAAGAGGGTACATTAAGATAAACCAGGACAGATTAGGAAAAGTTTCTGGGTAACACTAGAACACTTTCTAGATTACATCAAATTCCAGGTCAACAATGTATATTTCACCAGGGTTCCTGCAGTGACTGAAGTCAAACCCAATATTTCCATTGTGTGCTGTTTGAATGATTTTAGCTGCTGCTTTTTTAACATCCTACCAAAGCCTTTTGGAATTTCCTTCTGCAGAAGAAAGCAAGAGAGTTTATTATCTACTTTCACTGAAACAATGAAAAAATGGTCTAAATAGGTAAAATTCCTAATGGAATATTTTTGGGAAGGTAGCTGTTGATGTCCTCATATCATAGCCAGCTCTACATGCCCCAGGAACACAGAGGTGAAGGAACACCCAGATATAGATAGGCTGTAATTCAAATCCAAAGATAAACAGTGTTCAGAGAAGATGTGACTATATTTTGCCGAAACTGTCAGGAAGTAAATGACAATCTGAATCCAGGAGACATAAGGAGGCATCTGGAAGATCATGCCCTCCAAGGAGAGATCTGCACCAATTTTTTGGGCTTCTGAAGGAGTATGATTCTGCCAACTGGCTTGGAACCCCAATAAGGGTGCGTCATTTGGAAGTAGTTAATGGGCTAAGATAAAACCCCATCTCCTCTCTATGTGTATCTTGCTGCCTTCCCTCCCATCTTTGTTAATTTTAACTCAATTTTTATTGTTTTAATATTTTCAAAGTTTTATCTTTGTTTTTAATTTATTGTAAGCCACCTAGAATCACCTCTAGGTGAGATGGATGGCATATAAGTTTAATCAATGATAAATAAAATAAATCAACATGACCATGCCCGTTCCAAAGCAACTTGTCATACCTTGGGCCTGTTTGGACCTTTATAGAATCAAATTGAATTTCCCCCAAGGGTTAGTGCAGCTTCCGTAAAGAAATATCTTCTTTGAAGACATCCTAAAGGTGTACAGTGTCTACCCATGTGATCACCTTTTTAGCTTCTTGATCAGGAATGATATTTTTTACTCATGTAAAAAAAAAACAGGGTTATATTCATAGATCTTGCCTTTTTTTTTAACATCACCCTCCCTATTGATGACCCTGGCTCATTCAAAAATAATATTATGTGGTTAGCTGTTGAGTTGTTGTTCAAAATATATGCCTGATTGGAAAGCAAAAGAATAACTATCCCAAAGGTGTTTTTTCATGAGGCAACTGGACTTTCTTTTTTCTCTTTGAAGACGTTTCACTTCTCATTGAAGAAACTTCTTCAGCTCTGACTGGATGGTGGGGACATTTTGAACAGAAAGGACCTCTGGTTTGAAAGAGGGGTCAAAGAGGCTATCTATGTCAAAACTGAACAGCTCTCTCTCTCTCAACAGAGGGGGAGGGATATGACATCATCTATCTCCAGTCTACAACACAATCCTTTCAACAGTTCCAAGAAGGCTCCATACCCATTTCCACTACTCAGATGACCCTGACAATACAGATAAGCCTCCAGAGGCTTCAATGACTTGTTAAAAGAATGCAAATGACCAGCTAGCTGCAAGGAGTATAAATCCTGTCTTTCCCCCTATCCAGTAAAGAGCTGAAGAAGCATCTTGTATGAGAACAAATTGTCTTCAAAGAGAAAAAAAAGTCCAGTTGCCTCATGAAAAAGCATCTTTGGGACAACTATGACCTGAATGAGTGAGAATCTCCATAGACATTTAAAAGAATAACTAATGCTATTGATGATGATAGGCAGACAGACAGATCCATAAGTGACTTTAGGCATACACTCCTAATCTCTCAGCACTGTTCCCCACAGCCATTTTGCCCAGGGCAGTATAGAGCAGGTTTCTGTAGAGGCATTTGCTAATGGATTACTTCGCCTACATTTTGGAAAGGCTAATTGAGTGTTAAAGAAGTTAGGAGGGGGAGGGGGAGGAGGGGGAGGAGGAGGAGGAGGAGGAGGAGGAGGAGGAGGAGGAGGTGGTGGTGGTGGTGGTGGTGGTAGTGGTCATCTTTCTTGGTAAAGAATGCAATGTGTAGAGATGGCAGGAGATCATACGTACACTGATTATAGAGTAAAGCTTTCAATGACTTGGAAGTTAAATTTATATAGGAACACTTTATACTAAAGATCACATGTTAAGATAAAACTTCTAAAGTTCAATTATTTAGAAAAGATGCATTGTATTGTCCCATATCTGTAATGTTCTTATAAGGAAGAATGCCTGGCCCTGAACTGTATTCAAACTCTATTCAAAGTGACACAGATATTTTAAACAGATGGCATTTTAGGTGGCTGAATACATTTGTTTACTGCTTTCAGTTTAACTGTGCTTAACAGTATGTATATGATTTTCAAATGAGATTTTCATATTGCAGTGATATTTAATTGTGTAGGGCAGTCTTGAATCTTTCAGACTGCAGGTGTAGGATTTACATTTTTAAAACACAAAAAGAGAAGGAATATATACCAATTTGTAATTTTGCAGTGTGTTCTGCAAAGATTTTAGAAAACTTTATTTCCTACAAAAATAAAATCTAGGCTTCTTACCAGATTATTTGGGGGTTTGGTAAGATCAACAGATCCAAAAGCCTGTCAGAATAAAGGTACAATAATCATCAGTATTATTATGAGATACAAAGAATGTTATGTTTTTATAAGCTAAATTATGCTCAGATTATAGTGCTTTCATACATACATATATACACACAGAGAAAGAATATTCCTTGCATTTCTTGGAAGATGGAGGGGTTTTCTTAAAAATATTTTATATTTATATTATATTTTATATTTATATTTAGTTATATTTCGTGTTTGTAGATGCCCATCTCCCTCAAGACTCTAGTACAATATATTGCACAAAATATAGTATAACATCATCAACATAAAACAGAGATTACTTTCATCTTATATAACCACACTTTAACATCATAACTATTTCTCAGGACTAACCTTTATTTTCCACCTCATTTGAGCTATATTTTGTTTTTAAAAAATTGCTCTGCTATGGCACTTGATTTCCATCACCATCATTTCTGAAATTGCCCCATGAATTTGAAATGAAGCCTATACTTTAAAAAAAGATAATTTCATTGTCCTGTTAAACATTAGAGGGGGGGAAGAGAGAGGGGGGAGAAGAGATAAGTTTGCAAACTGCATGATCCTCAAATCCATTATGAAAGCAATTTTGCAGTTAAGTCTGTGCCAATAACCACAAAATAGTCAAGCTAGATTTCTGTAATATGAAGACATTGGCTGAACTCAGTAAGTGAAATTCTGGCAATTATTTGAAAACCTCAATCACTTATGATCAACTGTCTCAAATTCAATTTTATAACTGATACGTTGTTACTTTAGCATTTCTTTTCCCTCACATATGAAATCAGAAAGATTAGCAAAAATCTCTGTAGTGTTTTTTCTTGCTGCTTCACCTTTGAAAATGCTCAGATTAATGGAATACTAAAGTAGCTCCAAATGAAGGCTTACCTGCTTGCTTTTGCTTTTAGATATGTTTGATTTGACTAATATGAATGAATATGAGAATGATGTTTGCCAGATTATGTAGATGATAATTATTACCTTGGCATCTTAATTAAAATTTTAACAAATTATTCAGCATACGTTATGTACCAAACATACTACAGAAAGAACGAACCCCCTAGATACTTGTTAAAAAGTCATTCTCAAACCGAGGTTCGTGTTCCACCAGTGGTTTGCAGAGCTCCACCAGATGGTCTGAACCACCTTTTCCATGTTCAAAAGCTAACCAACTTCCTACTTCAACCCTCCCTCCCATTGCCATTGGTTGATGAGAATCATCAGCCATATGTAATGGCAGTGGTGGGATTCAAATATGTGAACATCCAGTTCTCTGTGTGGATGCTACTTCCGGAAGTCCATTCTGGGTCTGAGCAACAAAAAATTAGCTACCGGTTCTGCTGAAGTGGTGCGAACTGGCTGAATCCCACCACTGTGTAATGGTATATGGCACTGACTTTGGGAGACAGGAGGGAGAAGAGCTGTAGACTGGACAACTGGCATTTAACACTCCACAAAAGGAGAGAAGGCATTGGAAGCCTTTCAGAAGGGACACTCTCTAGTTTTCTTGCGATAAAGATAGCAATAGCAATAGCACTTAGACTTACATACCACTCCATAGTGCTTTACAGCACTCTCTGAGCAGTTTACAGTCTCAGCATATTGCCCGCAACAATCTGTGTCCTCATTTTACTGACCTCAGAAAGATGAAAGATCGAACTCCAGATTATGGGAAGCATTAGCCTGCAACATTGCATTCTAACCATTCTAAAGATAAAACTAGGATTTGTTGTTGTTGTACTTCTTCTTTGAACTATTTCGAAGGACTAATACCATCTTAGCTCCTGTCTCCCTATGCATGCATACTGACCATTAGTGAAAGCTCACTTGCTTACCACCTTAATTCTTGTCCCTTCCTCTCCCTTTTGCAGATATTACATTTATTTGGCTTCCTGCCTTAAACTTAGCCACCCCACACTTCACAATCAATGGACAAGAACCCAATTATGGTCTCTGCATATTCTGATAGTTATCTAGTTCACACAAATGCCTCAATGGTGGAAAAATGAGCAACTGAATAATGATAATAATGATAATGTTCTAACCCGGCTTCCTGAACACAACAGATGCACCAATAAATCTCCAACATTCCTTTTATTTAGAAATGCCAGCAGTTTCACACAGCCAACTGTTAAAATCTTTAGTTACCTCCAAACAATGGAGGTTGCTCCCTTTTCCCCTGCAGGGATCTCCCCAAATCCAGAGTTAATCTCAGTCTCTCATCATGCTTGCAGCAAGAGTCCTTCAGGCAAGCTGGCTCTTTTCTGACATAAGACACATGCACACGCTCAGAAGGCACTCCAACTCCCAGCACCACAGGATCCGAGGAAAACTCTGGCAAATTTCCAAACAAGAGTCAGGAGTTCCAGCTAGAATTGGCTGCCTGGCAGGGACAGGAATAGTTGTCTGCCACACCTATTCATCTCTGCCCCTGCAGAGTGGGGCTCTGTTAGCAGTGGTGGCTTTTCTGCCCTGAAGAGCCTCTCGCTGTTATCCTCTCCTCAGCCTCCACTGCGCCTGTGCATCAATCACTGGCCCATGTGATCCTCCTCTTCCGAATCACTTGCCTCAAGACATGGAGGTCTCAGCCTTTCCATCTGGGGGATGGCGGATGGCCCAGTCTTTGCCTTTGTCCCTGGCTGCAATAACTTTCAGCTGGCCTGATGTTGGGCCTGACACCCACTCCTATGCTTCCTCCTCTGAGTGAGCCACAACAGATAATACCAATAACATCATGCAGACTAAATTCAGGAAAGAATGTAGGTTTCTAATGGATATTGTGTTTGCTATGCTAAATGGAACTGTATTCTCATACAAATAACCCAAAAGAAAACTGAGAATAAAAATGTATGTTTATTGCTTTGGATATTCATTTCTTTCTAGTTATTTACTCCTGGGAAATATATGCTCACAATATGTTTGACTAGCATTTTGAATTAAAGGTTATTACTACTATGATAATAATTCTCTTGTAGTAGCAAGAGAAGATTCAGACCAACCTAGGTATGTATGGGTGTGTTTTTGGTTGTATAACCTTCCTGTTGTAGTTAAAGGCAGCAAGGTACAGGTTATCCTCGACACAACCATTCATTTGATGACCATTCCAAATTACAACAGCACTGAAAACAGTGACTTTATAATAGGTTCTTACACTTACTGCTGTCACAGCATCCTCACAGTCAGGTGATCAAAATCCAGGTGCTTGGCAATTGGTATGTATTTACAACAGTTGCAGCATCCCAGTGCAACTGGGATAAGGGTCATGTGATTGCCATTTGTGACTTTCTCGGCCAGCTTCCAACAACAAAGCCCATGGGGGAAGTCAGGTCCACTTCACGTCCCCTTATTCACTTAACAATTGAAGTGATTCACTCAACAACCAAAGTGATTTATTTAACAACCATTGCAAAAAAAAATAATCAAAAATCGAGTGTGACTTATTTAACCACAGACTCACTTAGCAACAGAAATTCTGGTCCCAATTTTGTCATAAGTCAAGAACTATAGGTATACTGTATTCTCTTTTCCAATCCAGTGAAATTCCCTTTAATGGCAATCCAAGGCGACTGGTCCAAAGCTACCAAAAGATTTGGCTGAGATTAGGATAAGAACTTGGGTCTTTCCTGTGTCGATCCAATTCTATAACTATTACAATTTTAGTTCATAAAACCTTGTGACATCTTTGAGTTAGAAATACTGGGGACTGAATACAGCAATGTCTGCAGGCATAACAAGGACTTCATTCATTTTAATTTTCCTAGAGCAGATTTAAGGTGAGATTTCATCCTAGGTTTTCCTAAGTTATGATACAGCTATCAGTTTAGGTCAGTACTTTATGTTAACCGTGGCTGTCCAAATAACGTTCTCTGATGTAAGGAAATGCACATATCCTTCTCTGACAATTCACTCTTCTTAAAATATGAGCCTAAATAATTTATCTAAATTATACTAGAACAGAATTGTTTCCTTTAGGCCTCTGAGAATCAATTTTATTTTTTTCTTTTGTTAATGCTAATGAAACATTCTACTTTGTCAAGAAGATAGAGTAGATTTTGCTGTTTTTTACTGTCTTACTGTGTTTTACACTGAATTTAAAACATATTTGACATTTCCAGCCGGTTCTCTTCTTGAATTTCAGTTTTAACCTGCTTATTTTTGCTTTTTTTCCTTTACTATATTTCTGTAACTATCAATAGCAATCAAAATTAGCTCAGTGAGTGTTTAGCCATAAAAAAGTCCCTTAAACACATAGAGAAAAAAATGACAAGAAAGATCAATGTTTTTTTTTTCAGCTAAAAGCCCAATCCATTATTTTGTAAAATAAAATGCTTGTGTATAAATTGATTCAATTCCATGGACCTCAGTGAAGGAAACTGATTTAAGTTCATGCATGATTGCAAAGCTAACTAATACTTACCCCTTGATGATCTATGGATAGAATCATATCATAAAACTAAGCCATATTTTTATCCATCACTGCATCTCCATTTTTCCTTCTCAGCTGAAGGCAAAGTCTTATATGACGTGTTTGTGTTCAAATTGAAAGCTGGAAAAGTTCCATGCAATAGTTAATAGATAGTGGTAAATAGCACCCAGTAGTTAATAGATAGTGGTAAATCTGTTACTGTATGGCCTATTTGATGGTGATACCTTTCCAGTTAGAACCACATTTATTTCCTGCTATGTGTTTCTTTTTTAATCTGGAATTTGTTTTCAGTCCACTCAAATAGGCATTTAGTAGGCATTTTCTTTGAAAATATTGTATACTTTAATACATCAATACTGGGGAGAAAAGTGTTACAACATTTTAAAAGATGCAGTTTGATCATTTGATAAAGGAGGGTATTACAGTTAAAGCTTGCAAGCCTCCAGCTTCCTTCCTACCCAGGGACTTGCAGTACTCAGAATGTTCCAGGGCCCAATAACACCCAATTCATCTTTCTGTTTTTTGCAGTTTTTTAAAGAGGTGCCCGACCCAATAAGGATCAGCTTTCTAACAAAACTAGCTTGTGCCAAAGCAAGTGTTCTTCTTGTGAACCTGTAGGCAGAGGACTCACAAACAAATAGAACCTCCTTAAAAAATTGAGCCTTTATAGGATCATGGGAATAGCACCTGTTGCAAAATGAACTGATCCCCCAGATAGCCTGATCCCTTCTTGGTCACTGGCTGGGAAGGAAGCTGGAGGCTTGCAAACTCTAACCAATATGTGTGCACTACAGCTGGCCTGATCCCCTGGGTAGATGTTTGCTGCAGGGACCTGATTCCTGCAGTTTGTCATAAAGGGAAATGATTATGAGGTTCTGTAGCAGCCATAAATTTGAAACCTGATTATAAATAGCTTTTTTGGGGGGTCTGTTGTAACTTCAGACTGTCATAAGTCAAGGACTACCTGTATGTTTTCCTAATAGAGGCATTAGCTGTCAGCTACTTTGCCCATTAGGAGATATGCAGATTTTGGTCTCTGTATATTTCCTACATAATTCTATATATTTGGCAGGTCTGAATTGGTATAGTCATCTAAAATGTCTGGTGAGGCAAGCCTTTCATCCAACCATGCCCTGCCAATAAAATTGAACTGATTGGAATCTAAAACAACTTATAGCAATTTAATGTTCACATACTCACACTCTTTCTTTTGATCTTGCCAGGTGGCTGGGAAGTACCAGCATCATCTGCATAATATAATAATCCCTTTGGCCCAACTTCTATGAATGTCCTTGGGGATATTACACACAATTTCTGCTGTAGATCATGGGGCTGGATATGCAATTCAAAACATAGCCCAAGGAGATAAACAGCATGGATTCCATGTTAACACTTTGTAGTAAAACAAAGATCAAAGCTAGATATTTACAATTTGCATTGTGGTGTGTGTGTGTGTGTGTGTGTGTGTGTGCATCCATGTGTGTGTGTGTGTGTATCTCTGTGTATTTGTGAGCATATATAAAATATTTTTAATAACCCTATGTATGTACAAGACCAGGCCTTGGATAAATACTATTACAGCTTCTGTTTTGGAGGGGGGGGAAGTATGGAAAATGCACAGGAATTATTACAAGCACATAAGAAAAGGGAGTCTTAACTATGATATATTGCTCAATGAGGCCCTAATGTATGATATGCAAACTGCTTGGAAATCATGCAAAGATGAAAAGCAAGATAAAACTGTAATAAGCTAACCACTCTATGTAATTAATAACATCAACTATGCATCAAGAGTTGCACATTCCCTACATGGACTATTAAATGCCAAATCCAAAGCAGAATTACTTGATAAATTTAAAGCCTATGAAACAATTACTGTAATCATTTTTTATGCATATGCTATGTGAAAGCATCTGTTTTAATCTCTTGACATTCTCTTGCCTGGATTTGTTGCCATAGACATCAAGGCATTCTCCTTGAGATATAAGGACTTTGACATAAAAGTCATTTTCTTAATTATGAGATAGAAATGGTGGATGACAAAGGACAGTTCCTGTAGAGAAAAAAATTGATGCAGCCTGGTTAGAATTCTCATATTAGATGACGGATCAGTTTAGCAGAACATGGATTCAGCTATCTGAAGTCAGCTAAAGAGAAGGCCTAAGGCATTCTAGCTGGGGAAGCAAGGCAAAGACAGAGAGAGGAATAAAAAAAAAAGGAATCTCTATTTGCTATCTCTATTCATAATATTGCTGATAGCCAATAGGATGAAAGGTACAAATCATTTCTGGAACTGTATTCCCAATGGTCTGCACCTATAGAAACAAAGAATAATACTGTCATATCACCGTAGAATGTTAATAGAAACATGTGAATGCAAAGACAACAGCTCTGGGAGAGAATTATGGTTATTCTTTACTGCCAAATAAAATTTTCAACCAACATTGGGATTTGCTAAAATATCACTGCAGAAAGAGGTTGCTTTCTACCAATGCTTGTTTCAGAAAGACTGGTAGAATGTTCTTTAAAAAAAAATTAGTCCAAAGAAGAAACTGCTTTCTGAGAATTTCACATCTTATTATAATCATCTTTCAAGGGAATACAAGCATCCTGAAATATAAAAAATGGTAAATTTTTAAATGTAAAAAACTACTACTCCTGCTGATGCAGTGATTTAATTCTTATCATAACTGCTTTTAGATAACCATATATGGCAGTGGTTCTCAACCTTCCTAATGCTGTGACCCTTTAATACAGTTCCTCATGTTGTGGTGACCTCCAACCATAAAATTATTTTCGTTGCTACTTGATAACTGTAATTTTGCTATTGTTATGAATCGTAATGTAAATATCTGAAATGCAGGATGTATTTTCATTGTTACAAATGGAAAAAAGTGATAAAGTACAGGAAGTCCTTGACTTACAACAGTTTGCTTAGTGACTGAACGGCACTGAAAAAAGTGACTTATGACCATTTTTCACACTTATGACCATTGCAGCATTCCCAGGGTCATGTGATTTACATTTTGATGCTTGGCAACTGATTCATATTTATGATGGTCACATTGTTCCAGGGTCATTTGATCGCCTTTTGCAACCTTCTGACAAGCAACGTTAATGGGGAAAACCAGATTCACTTAACAACCATGTTAAATTTAATCTCTGTCTCCCTCTTTCTCTCTCTCTCTCCCTCTCTCTCTCTTTCTTCTCTCTCCCTCTCTCTTCCTTTCTTTCTCTCTCCCCCTTTCTCTCTCCCTCTCTCTCTCCCTCCCTCTCCATTTCTTTCTCTCTCCCTCTTTCTCTCTCCCTCTATTTCTCTCTTCCTCTTTCTCCCCTTTTCTCTCCCTCTTTCTCTCCCCTCCCTCCTTCACTCCCTCTCTCTCTCGCCCTCTATTTCTCTCTCCCTCCCTCTCTCCCTTTCTTTCTCTCTCCCTCTTTCTCTCCCTTTCTTTCTCTCTCCCTCTCTCTCTCCCCCCTCTCTCTCTCCCTCTCTGTCTCCCTCTGTCTCCCTTTCTTTCTCTTTCTCTCTTTCCCTGTCGCTCTCTCTTTCTCTCTCTCCCTCTCTTTATTTCTCTTTCTCTCTTTCTCTCCCTCTCTCTATTTCTCTCTCCCTCTCTTAGATCCTTAAAATCCTTAAAAGTTATGCTTGGGTGGAAGACTTTTTCTTTTACAGATGGGGTGGGTTGGCAGACAATTACTCAAAAAAAGGGGGGGAAAGTGTGAATAGGCGTCCAGTAGCTAGCTTGAAGTTTGAACGACTTCTTTCTCTTGCCACCGGCTTCTAGGAGGAGCAAAAGACATCCAGCACTGCAACCAGGCACCCTGGACTGACCATTCCAGGGCTTCCTGCACTGGCTGACTTAGTTGTCTGTAATCTCCTGTTGTCGCTTGAGGGGGGGAAGGGACACGGCAGGAGAGATTCCTTCTTTCTCATCTGAGGAGGGAAGTTATGTTGGACCATCGACTCTGTGTCGAACCCCGTGGGCCCAACATTCATGGGCAGGCGGGAACCTGCCCACTGAGCCACCACCTCTCTATTGCCCTCCATGCCAGCTGGCTCCATCGCCAGACCTCCCAGCTGACAAGCGCACATTCAGGGGGTTGCCAGCTGATGGGCGCAGAAGATCGGTGCTGTAGCAGCCTCCCAGCCATCCGCTTCTTCGGCTAGAGCAATTGCCAGGGCTTGCATGGTCGCCAGCAGCAGGGAGCGCGTCAGCAGCCATTGGGGACCACATCAGCGATTCTGTGCCATGGAGGCTTGAGGCGTGGGATACGGAGTGGCACAGTGCCGTGGGAGGCAGCAGGACAGGGGGGAGAGGTTACCCGCATCCTGCCAGCCGAACTCTGGAAGCCTGCCTGAATGAAGAATTTTAGGGGGAGTTGAAAGTGAGACAGATTCCTAAGACCATCGGAAATATGTGTTTTCTGATGGTCTTAGATGACCCTTGTGAAAGAGTCATTTGACCCCCAAAGGGGTTGCAACCCACAGGTTGAGAACCGCTGATGTATGGCCTCAGTAGAGAATAAGTTAGTCTGTGACTGATGCATAATATAATATTTCTGCCATCAAGCAATCCATTGTTTGAGATCTGCCATGAAGGAAGTCTATGCAATCGGGGTTAATCTGTATGTGAATATAGTAAAATGATATGAAACAGCTGGATAGTGAGCCCAACAGATTTTGGCTTGAGGGAGCAAGGTGAAAGAGTTAAAAGAACCAGTTTAGAAAAATTAAGCAAGTTAAGAAAGGTGATAAAAAGGATGAAGAAATGATGGTAGTTTTTTTAGTTTCAAAGCAAAAACAAAATCAGTCCAGGAACCTCTGATTGTTTCTGTAAATTGGATGAAATAACAATTTACTCATTGTTTTACATATAATAGCAAATATGTTTTATATTTTTTGTTATCTTAAGTTCATTACATCAGGGACATATTTTTAAAAAGAAAGAAAAAAATATCTAAATGTGGATCTTGGCCAATTGCAGGTGGTATCTGTCCAGAATTAAAGTCAGCAATTAAACCTAGGCTTGTGATTTATTAGAGAGAAATATTATTTAACTCTTTCATTGCCAACACTCCTTTTTCTTCTATAGGTGTTCATAGGCAGTTTTCTGTTTTAGTGAGAATTATTTAATTATTGAGAGGCTTGTCAGCGGTAAGTGGCTTGCGTTTGAACCGGCCGCTCCTGACAGCCAGCTGAGAATCGGGTCGGTGTCTGGACTTGGGCGGAGGGCCAGCAAGGCCGCTGAGGGCCGTTGAGAACCGCTGAGCTCCGGACAGCCAGCTGGGAGTCGGGTCAGCATGCGTAGGCCAGCTGGGAGTCGGTGGAAGCGGCAAGTCCTTGGAAGTTTTCCGTCACTGCCGCCATTATGTCGGCGGGCTTCTCCTTCGGAGCCGGCTCATTGGCTTCCGCTACGTTGGGTTTAACAGCTATAGTTACTGCTTCTAAAATTACAACTGCAACTACTCCTTCTGTGGGTTTTGGTTCTGGACTTTTTAGCCCAAAACCTACCACAGGTTCTATCTTAGGAGGGACTAATACAGGAACAGCTATAACTATTGTGGCAGGATTAACATTTGGTACCCCTGTTTCCACTACTATTTCCATTACGGACCTTAGTTTGGGTCCTAGTAAACTTGCTGGATTAGCCACCCCATTTGTTCCAGCTTTTACTCCAGCTTTTTATTCATACTTTTCTGGACTTCCATTATTTTCTGCCCCTATTTCTGTTCCAGCAGCTGGTTCTTCTGGTTTTATATTAATTTTGGGAGGCACCACGGCTCCAGCTATAACAACGATAACTGTATACATAGGACTTTCTCTGAGGGGAGCCTGGACTGGTTTAGGAGGAACACTGTTCCTAAATGCAAGCACAATTATAACAGGGCTTGGACAAAACACTTAATTTTTATGTAAATTTTAATGTAAATTTTATGTAAATTTTAATGTAAATTTTAACTACCAATGTTTTAATATTGTTTAATTGTACTTTTTATTGAACTCATGGATGATGTGGGGGGGATTGACTGTGGAGTGAATCGGGTTGAATGGATGGGTGGTTGTGGACCTCTGATAAATGGAAGGGCCGACCTGTCGGCATTTACGGAGGCTAGAGAAGTGGAGGAACCTTGCTCTGAGGGATCAGAGGGCCAATTTATACCGGTCGTATGGGGAAGAGGCAGATATGACGGGAGGCCTGGGGTAGGCTGCTCTCGGGGAACAGGGCCTCGCTGCCTGAAAGCGATCTCTTGTTCCGGCCCCTTGAACCTCTCCCGGGGTACTGGTAATGAGCAGAATCCAGACCCTGGACTCAGGCTGCTGCTGCTCAATGCCAGGTCAGTGGTAAATAAAGCTCTCCTCATCCGGGATTTAATTCTGGATGAGGAGGCTGACCTGGCATGTGTGACTGAGACCTGGCTGACCCCAGAGGGAGGAGTTCCCCTCTCTGAGATGTGTCCAGCTGGGTTTCAGGTATGGCATCAGCCGCGACCCCAGAGAAGGGGGGGAGGAGTGGCAATTATAGCTAAGGAGACACTCGAGCTGCGCAGATTCGCTGCTACTGAGATATCAGGTTGTGAGTCCCTCCTTATGAGGTTGGACCTAGGTGTACAGGTGGGTCTGTTATTTATGTACCTGCCTTCCAGCTGCGTTTCTACAGCCCTGCCCACGCTACTCGAGGAGGTAGCCGGGTTGGCGGTCGAGATCCCTAGACTTATTGTCTTGGGGGACTTCAATGTGCCATCACTCGGTGAGTTCTCTGGGTTGGCGCGGGAGTTCATGGCCTCCATGGCAACCATGGACCTGACACAAGTAATTGAGGGCCCAACCCATGAGGGGGGACACACACCTGACCTGGTTTTTCTCTTGGAGCAGTTGAGTTATGATCTGAAGCTAACGGGCTTAGAAGTGTTGCCCATGTCATGGACAGATCATTTTCTGCTGTGGCTTGAGTTCACGACGCCAATCCTCCCTCGCAGGGAGCTGGAACCGATTAAATGGTTCCGCCCCAGGTGCCTGATGGACCCTATTGGTTTTCAAAGGGCGCTTGGGGAATTGCCGGATTCGCTCATACACAGTCCGATGGAGTCCCTAGTGATGGCCTGGAATACGGCCACTATGGGGGCTCTAGACCGGATTGCACCGTTGCGACCTCTCTGTGGTAGCAGACCCAGGAGATCTCCTTGGTTTATCGAGGAACTCAGGGGGATGAAGCGCCAGAAGAGATGTCTAGAGAAGCAATGGAGGAAAAGCAGATCCGAATCTGATCGAACCAAATTGAGAGCTTGTATTAAGACCTATTTGGAAGCGATCACTGCGGCAAGGTCTCAGTATCTTTCCGCATTGATCGCGTCTGCGGAATCTCATCCGGCTGCCCTGTTTAGGATGACTCGCTCTCTCCTGGATACGGGGAGGAGGGAGGAACCTTTGCAGGGCAATGCTGAAGAATTTAACACCTTTTTCGCAGACAAGGTCACTCAGATCCGGACTGACTTGCACTCCAATTGGAATGCAGTGTCGGCTGACAATGAGTCAGTCGAGATGACAGAGGCCAGTCTTAGTCCTGTTGTATGGGATGAGTTCGACCTGGTAACTCCTGATGATGTGGACAAGGCCACATCATCAGGAGACATCAGGACAAGAGCTGTGAGTTCTGCCACCTGTTTACTGGACCCATGCCCCTCCTGGCTGGTTTCGGCTAGCAGGGAGGTGACATGGAGCTGGGTCCAGGCGGTTGTTATCGCTTCATTGAGGGAGGGGTCCTTCCCAGCTCCTTTAAAGGATGCACTTGTGTGCCCCCTCCTCAAGAAGCCTTCCCTGGACCCGGCAGTTTTAAGTAATTATCGTCCAGTCTCCAACCTTCCCTTTTTGGGGAAGGTTGTTGAGAAGGTGGTGGCACTCCAACTCCAACGGTCCTTGAATGAAACTGATTATCTGGGCCCTCGGCAGTCTGGTTTCAGATCCGGTTACAGCACGGAAACTGCTTTGGTCACACTGATCAATGAGCTCTGGCAGGCCCGGGATAGAGGTTATTCCACTATCCTGGTGCTTCTTGACCTCTCAGCGGCATTCGATACCATCGACCATGGTATCCTTCTGCGCTGGCTGGAGGGGCTTGGAGTGCGGGGCACCGTTCTATGGTGGTTCACCTCCTACCTCTCTGGCCAGTTGCAGTCGGTGTTCGCAGGAGGTCAGAGATCGGCTCCATGGTTTCTTCCATGTGGAGTCCCTCAGGGGTCCGTTCTCTCACCTCTGCTTTTTAACATTTACATGAAGCCGTTGGGTGAGATCATCCGTCGACATGGGGTAAGTTATCATCAATATGCTGATGATACCCAGCTTTATATCTCTATCCCATGTCACTACAGCGAAGCAGTGGAAGTGATGAACCGGTGCCTGGAGGCTGTTGAGGTCTGGATGGGTGCTAACAGGCTCAGACTCAATCCCGACAAGACGGAATGGCTATGGGCTCTGCCTCCCAAGGACAATTCTAACTGTCCATCCATTACCCTGGGGGGAGAAGTTTTGTCCCCCTCGGAGAGGGTTCGCAGGTTGGGTGTCCTCCTCGATCCACAGGTAAGTTTGTAACACCATCTTTCGGCTGTGGCGAGGAGAGCATTCGCCCAGGTTCACCTGGTGTGCCAGTTGCGGCCCTATTTGGACCGGGAGTCAGTCCTCACAGTCACCCACGCCCTTGTCACCTCGAGATTCGACTACTACTCTCTACATGGGGCAGCCTTTGAAGAATGTCCGGAGACTGCAAGTAGTCCAGAATGCGGCCGCGCGAGCTGTCTTGGGTCTCCCAAGACATGCTCATATTACTCCAGCACTCCGTGAGCTGCACTGGCTACCTATTGGTCTCCGAACACAATTCAAAGTGCTGGTTATGACCTATAAAGCCCTTTATGGCAATGGACCAGGATACTTGTGGGACCATCTCCTGCCTCATGAATCCCAGTGACTGGTTAGGGCGCATAGGGTTGGCCTCCTACGGGTCCCGTCTGTTAGACAGTGTCGTCTGGCGGGGCCTAGGCCAAGGGCCTTCTCCATTGCTGCCCAGCCCTCTGGAACCAGCTTCCCTCAGAGGTTCGTACTGCTTCCTCCCTCCTGGCCTTCCGGAAAGCACTAAAGACACATCTATGCCAACAGGCTTGGGGCATATGAGCTGTGCTCTGCCCCTCGGCCCTAAGAGTGTCCCGCCATCAACGATTGTGAGTTGAATGTGTTTGTATGTTGTGTGAATGATATTAATTTTTTAATTTTTTAAATTAATTGTGGTTTTTTTAATTGTGTTGTTGTTTTGAGCCGCCCCAAGTCTTGTGAGAGGGGCGGCATATAAATTAAATAAATAAATAAATAAATATTTATGGAACATGTAGTTATGTCCTGTTACTGTTCCCTTTTATGAAACTGGGTTCTTTAAACCTTGGGGATTGTACAATTAATCCTACAGAGGAAAAAACGAAAGAAATGAATAGTTTTCAACATAGCATCTAGCCTCAATGCTATATACAAATACATTATAGTTAATTATATTGTTATAAATACATGCTTCAATATGTTAAGAAATCAGATTTCTGGATTTAGGCACAGGTCTCTGTAGCCTCTCAATCACTTTATTGTATAAACTATCAAACATTATATATAATTTTCAGTGGAACTGAAAAAGTTAAATTGTCTTTTATGTGTGTAATGGGCAATGCCCACGTTTAAAGGGGAAAGCAGAAATCTTCCATCATGCAAAATGGTAGTAATCTCACATCTCCATGCACTTGGAGAATTAAAACAAAAACATAAAAATATATAAACTGAATGCCTTTCCCACTTTCCCATGGGATGATATGACACTCCCAAACAGGGGTGTGTTATAAAAAAAACCCTCAAGATGACAACCTGTTTGTTACATATGTGACACATGCAAATACCCATTTATCGATATATTTATTGTGAATTTGGGTGCTTTGACTAACAAGCTGAAAGTTAAATTGGGAATTTATTTGCTTTTTATGCTCAGTGAATTTAGTGGAGCTTATTCTGTGGACACAGCAAATCCATTAGTAGCCTGTTTTCCAATTATTCCTTCTCCATTATCTGTAAAAGAACAAATGTTTCCATGTGAAATAAACAAATGACCTAGCCTTCTTCATCCCTCAATAATCTGCCTACTGTTTTACTTTCCTCTCCCCCCACTTTAAAATTGAAGTGGAGTAAAATTAAAAAGTAATCTTGTAAAAATGCATTCATCATTTTGTTTCCAATCTTTTGACCCAAACAATGGAATGCAATATATTTCAAAACAAACATTAAACAGCCAAAGGAGCACTGCAAGATTAATCAATTATAAAAGTTTTTATTTCTCAGCTCCTCATTTCCTACTACAACGGCACCTCTGAATTATGTAGTATTTCTGAAATGAAAATGTACATTAGACCTGTTCATGCATTCAGCCAAATGAAAAGAGGACTTCAAACCAAATAAAGAATAAGACCACACACAACGCCCATTCCTTTATTTTCTCGGCCTCCATGCTTTCAGCTGGATATCTGAATGATAGGCATGTTCCCATTTGCTTAAACTCAAGTACAGCTTTCTGTTTCTTAGAGACCCTTAAAAAAAGATTTCTAGTTCACATTAATTCACTTGCATCTGTACAAACTCTCCTCCAGAGAGAAGAGAGTATGTGGATGCTAGGGGGAGAAAGAAAGTAGGAATGATAAGCACACTGATTTTGAATGCTGTATGAGCCCTCCAGGTGTTCATCTACTGTTAGAATATATTAACATACATTCTAAATGATCCAATTTTCTACTGCAAATAATCCTAATTCCCTATTTGTAGTTTGCTTTTGGGAGTGTCATATTTAATATTAGTATGAATTGTTAGCATTGCCATTCTCTTAATTTCCTTTACAGAGCCTTCTATCAGTGAAATTTCATCATGAGGAAGTGAATGCATCATCCTTCATCAATTCATGCAGACTTTCACAGTAGCACCATAAATCTTACTGAACTTATTGTAAAGGAAAATGATATTTCCCCCCTAAGGTCCATATAACTGAAATAACATAACTTCCTGCTTTCAATATTGATGTAAGAACAGACAATTGAGAAATATATAGAGTATAGGTCATATGGTGAAGAAGCATTACTTTTTAAATTTATTGGAATTTCAGCTCCCCAAATTAGTGGTCATGTAGATGCAATTTGAAGAAGGCTCGTCTAGGGTGTTTAATATTTTTTTCAATATTACTGTTTGTGTATCCATACATATATGTACAGTCTCTAACAGTAAATCCTATCATACTTATGTTACCTCCTTTATCTGCATAAAGTAGATAGACAGTATGTAACATATCCACTAATGAAATAGGCTTTTTGTACTCGCTAAGAAGCTTCTCAGGTTGAGTCTTCAGTGGTATTGTTCTTAGGTACTAAAAGTTCTTTCATTGGTAAATTGGAAAATTCAGCAGGAAATTGCTTAGAGAAAATTCAGTTCCTATCACTGCTAGTATTCCTACATATATTCATCCTTTCTAGAAGTGGGTACACCTCTATAAATGAACTGGAAGCCCTACATTTTTAGAAATAGATTTTGATAATTGCAGAATACAGAGGAGTCCAATCTGAGTTTTGGGGGTTTTTTTAATTCAGGAAAACATGGTTGTTATCTCTCTACTTTTAGTTTACAAGAACCTGATGACAAACCTTTACTTTTTTGTGAGGTACAGGAAGTTTATTTTAAGCACATTGCAGAACAGAATCTTGAGTAACTTGAAATACCCATTTTAAGGCACTAAAGCAGTACAAAATGATAAGCAATGTGGTCTTGGAATATCCCACTGGGATGAATTGTAAATATAAATATCACGATGCAAATATTTATGGTTGAAAATTCAGATGAAATTTGAATGAAGTAGCAGAACTAGATTACTTTTTGATATTAGAATAAAAGTCTCCAAAACCTCTTTTCCTAATGCTGACTAGTAAAAAAACATTGATTTGCTGTTCATCATTCAATATTCCACCCAGTATAACTGTAATCTCAGAATTTTAATTCAAATACCAGCATTTTCCATTCAAATGGCATGGTTAAAAACCCACTTAAGTTATATGTCATTACCCTTTTCCCTTCCCGCATAGCAAATATCTCTACTATCAGCCCTGTGAGCAATGGAGTTCTGTTCCAGAGTTCATTGTGCTTTGAGAATCGAGCAGAAAAGGGAATTTGATCCATTTATAATTGCAAAGTGTTGATCGACATTTCACAGCCTAACTTACATAAGAGACCTTTTTCCAGTTAAGTGTAAAGATTTTACGAATGAAAAAAAGTTTTGCCTGCTGTCAAAGCAGTACCATTTCCTTGTCAGATCTGAACTTGCAGAAACAGAGTAGTGGAATTCAACTCTAATGCATTAGCTATGTAAGGATAAAATGCCTGCAGGTTTTAGTCAAAATTACATGGAGGAAGCATGATGTGTAGTGTAGTGTCTCAGGGTACAGTGCCACATTTATCCAATAAAATTTACTTCTCAGCAATGTGAGATGCTACAATACAAGTAATCTGCATTTATTCACCAAAATTGGGACCAGCAGCATTATTGTTAAACAAATTAAATAGAATAGAATAGAATAGAATAGAATAGAATAGAATAGAATAGAATAGAATAGAATAGAATAGAATAGAATAGAATAGAATAGAATAGTTCTTCTTAATTCTAGGTCTTAATTCTAGGTCTTGGATGGAAACTTGATTAGTTTCCATCCATTGCTTCTTGTTATGCCTTCCCGTGCTTTGGAGAATAGCTTGACTTCCTCTTCTTTGTTGCAACCCCTGAGATATTGGAACACTGCTATCATGTCACCCTAGTCCTTCTTTTCATTAAACTAGACATACCCAATTCCAGCAACCATTCTTTATATGTTTTAGCTTCCAGTCCCCTGAACTTCTTTGTTGCTTCTCTCTGCACTCTTTCTAGAGTCTCAACATCTTTTTTACATCGTGGTGACCAAAATTGGATGCAGAATTCCAGGTGTGGCCTTACCAAGGCATTTTAAAGTGGTATTAACACCTCACGTGGTCTTAATTCTATCCCTCTGTTAATGTAGCCTAGAACTGTGTTTGCCTTTTTGAAAGCTGGCTCATATTTAAGTGATTGTCCACTAGGATTCCGAGATCCCATTTCACAGTTACTATTGTTCAGCCAGTTACCACCTATACTGTGCCTGTGCATTTGTTTTTTCTTGCCTTAAAAAAAGGTTGCTAAGTGAAACCACAACTGTGCTTATAAATTCCTCTCTCTCTCTCTCTTTCCCTCCTTCTTTCTTATTTTCTTTCTCTCTTTCTCAATTTCTTTATTTCTGTCTTTCTCCAGCATATGCACAAACACACACACACACACAAACACATACACGTATACAACTGTAAGAAAAGTTATTTCCAAAATTCTGCTGGTATAACTCTATCCAGCAGAGATATATTTATTTAATGCTACACTGAGCAGATGAAAAACACACAATACTAGCTTCTGGGAGGGAATCATGTATAAATGCAGGATGCTTTAGAGAAACTTATATCCATACACTGAAAAACAAGCTGTTTTTAAGTTATGAATACATTAGCTTGACTCTTTTGCATATGCATATAAACAGTTCTTACTTTCATATTGTATATTTTTAGTCAATGGAAGAATTTGTGTAGGATAAAAGTAGGCAAAACAAAAGGATCCTCTGTGTCTTAAAAGAAATTGCAAATATAAGAAGGACTATTTAAATCATCAGTAGCTTAAGTGAACGATTAAAAATCTCATAACTTCAAAGGACTGACACAATTTATAATGCCATAATGTCTGCCCACAAATGTCAACCCTTTCTACCTAGCTATTGCTTAGTCCAGTACGCTCATAGATATTCAGACACAAACTTTGTAAACCCAACAGATTTTATGAGGCAGTGGATATCTGTACTTTACTCCTCTCATATGGTTGCTTCACTTTCTCTTGAGGTATCACTTTATCTTCTGTATATCATTTGACAGTCATTGAAGGGGATGAATGGCTCTAGTCTTAGCATAAAGAGTACAGTAATGGAAACAGTGAAATGGACTAAGAATATATGCTGAGCTCTGTAGACCAAAGGCCTTTACTTAATCTATCCCATTATAATTTCCTATTGTACAGAAACCTACAGTTTGGAGAAAATGGAAGGGTTTGTGGTTTGGGGGAATTTTTTTATTATTTTTAAAAAATAAGTAATGAATATTTTCATCTAGATGTATGATTACCAAGACAGGATGTTTATATTTCAGATAATAACTTGAATGTTGGATTCAATTGTCCATTTTATGAAATTTGAAATACTTTTTAATAAGTTTAATAAGCTTTTCCATTATCAGTTCATAGGAAGATGGTCTGAGAGCTCAGAACTTCCTACTTCTAAAGTTAAAAGGTAGTATTGGGGCTATTTTTTCTCCAGAAACAACTATTTTTTTTATATGTTAATCTGAACTGCTAAACAAGAACATTTCACACAACTTGCAATGCCTCAATCAATATACATAAATACATAACAATCTCCCTCAGCCCCATTTTTTAAAAAAAGAAGAATTGATGAGTGTTGTGAAATCCAAACTAATTTTTACTAATGTTGAAAATAATCAGCATTTCTCTTTCGTAAATAATTTGTCATTATCATAATGGAGTAATATAACATGATAATGTATCTGCTTTTGAACTTGGGAAGACCATTGGAGATCAATATTTTTTTAATGTCATAGCTAAAGGAGTGACATCCCAAGTAATAATTTTATAATGCAGCCTAAACAAGACAGCAATGATATGTGTGCCATTGCTCTAACAAATGTGATGGATTGTCATATTTTTGCTATTTTCAAAGTGAATTAAAAATTCACTAGCGCAGTTAAACATTATGTGCTGAATCCAGATTTAACTCTACTTCAATTAATTTAAATAATTTGATTTAATCTTGTCATAACAATCTGAAATTAATTTGTTTCAGTAGCCTTAAATGATGATCTGACCCACAGCAGCATATCTAAATATGTTAACACAGGGAGTCCCCAACCCCTAGTCCACAGAGTGCCACTGGTCTGCAGCCTGCCAGGAACTGGGCAAGTGAGAAAAGATCCATCCACTCCTCCCCCCAGTCCATGGCAAAACTGCCCTCCACAGAACTGGTCCCTGGTGCCCAAAAGATTTGGAGGTGCTATGTTAACAAATAGATTGTAAGTCCTCAATGCAGAGAACTCATTGGGAGTTCTCCATAAATTAATCTGGGAGCAACATTCCAAAATCATATTAGAGAAAGAATTAAGAGAATGGCTTGGTCTTTCCTGATCTGAAATTGTAATGAATTATATAGGGGGAAAATGTTATTTGGAAACATATAAGAACATAAGAACATAAGAAGAGCCATGCTGAATGAGGCCAAAGCCCATCGAGTCCAGCATTCTGTGTCACACAGTGGCCCACCAATTGTACATGGGGATCTTGAGCAGAAAGAGAAGGCAAAACCCTCCCTTTCCCTTGACCCCCAACAAATGGTACTCAAGTGAATCCTGCCTGCCTCAACCAACATAGAGGCGGCACATGGACATCCGTTTTAATAACCACCGATACACTTTGCATCCATGAATCTATCTAGCCCTGCCTTGAAGCTGTCAAGGCTGACAGCTGTCACGACCCCTTCAGGAAGTGAATTCCATAAATCAACGACCCTTTGGGTGAAGAAATATTTCCCTTTATTTGTCCTCACTTTCTTAGCTATGAGCTTTAGGGAGTGCCCCCTTGTCCTGGTATTGTGTGATAGAGAAAAGAATTTTTCTCTATCCACCTTTTCTATCCCATGCATGATTTTATACACTTCGATCAAGTCACCCCTTAAACACCGTCTTTCAAGGCTGAAGAGACCAAGGCGTTGCAATCTGGTTTCATAAGGGAGGCGCTCCATTTCCTTGATCATTCTTGTTGCCCTTTTTTGCACCTTTTCCAGTTCCATTATATCCTTCTTGAGGTGCGGTGACCAGAACTGTACACAGTACTCCAAGTGTGGTCTCACCATCGATCTGTACAGAGGCAATACAACACTTGCTGACTTATTTTCGATTCCCTTCCTAATCATGCCAAGCATGGAATTTGCTTTTTTTACTGCTGCTGCGCATTGGGTTGACATCTTCATCGAGCTGTCCACCAAAACCCCAAGATCCCTTTCTTGGGTTGTCTCAGAAAGTTTGGTCCCCATCAGTTGGTAAGTATAATTGGGGTTCTTTGCCCCGATGTGCATAACTTTGCACTTGTTTAGGTTAAAATGCATTTGCCACTTTGTTGCCCACTCACACAATTTTGAGAGATCCTTCTGGAGCTCCCAACAATCAGTTTCACTTTTCACAACCCGGAACAATTTCGTGTCATCAGCAAACTTGGCTACCTCACTATTAACTTCTACATCCAGATCATTGATGAATAAATTAAAAAGTAAAGGTCCCAAAACTGAACCTTGGGGTACATCACTTCTCACTTCTTTCCATCCGGAGAATTGTCCATTTATTGCCACCCTTTGCTTCCTACAGTTTAGCCAGTTACCAATCCAGGACAAGACCTGTCCTCTAATTCCATGGCTGGAGAGCTTTTTTAGGAGCCTTTGGTGAGGAACTTTGTCAAAAGCCTTTTGAAAGTCAAGATATACAATATCAACTGGGGCCCCTTTATCTATGTATTTATTTACACCCTCAAAGAATTCTAACAAGTTAGTAAGACATGATTTGCCTTTGCAGAAACCATGTTGATTTTCTTTCAGCAATGCCTGTTTTTCTATGTGCCCTGTAATTTTGTCTTTAATAATGGTTTCCATCAGTTTGTCTGGAACTGAGGTTAGACTGACTGGTCTATAGTTTCCTGGATCACCTCTGGATCCTTTCTTGAAGATCGGGGTTATATTTGCTTCCCTCCAATCCTCCGGTACAGTGCCTGATCTTAGAGAAAGATTGTATATTTTAGCTAGAAGTTCAGCAATTTCACACTTGAGTTCCTTGAGAATTCTAGGGTGGATGCCATCTGGACCCGGCGATTTGTTGACGTTTAGTTTAGAAAGGCATGCAAGAACATCTTCCTTGTTTATCTCTATCAGGTTTAATTCTTCTATTTCCCTCCCTGGGAAAACTAATTCAGTGGCAGGCAAATGTTCTCTATCCTCCTCGGTGAAAACGGAGGCAAAGAAGTCATTTAGCCTCTCAGCAATCTCCTCGTCTTCTCTGATTATCCCCTTCTGACCATTGTTATCAAGTGGCCCAACTGATTTTCTGGTTGGGTTCCTGCTTCTGATGTACTTAAAAAAAGGTTTTTTTTATTATTTTTAATATTCTTGGCTATATGCTCCTCAAAGTCTCTCTTGGCTTTCATGACTACCGCCTTGCATTTGGTCTGCCAGAGTTTGTGATCCCTCCTGTTCTCCTCGGTAGGAAGAGCCTTCCATTTCTTAAATGAGTTTTTCTTCTTTCCAATAACCTCCTTTACCTCATTTGTAAGCCATACTGGTATCCTCTTGGACTTTCCAATCCTCTTTCTTCTTTTAGGAATGCATTTTATTTGAGCCTGCTGTAACGTATTTTTAAACAGTTTCCAAACATTTTGGAGGGATTTGACTTTTTTTTACTGTTCCTTTTAGTTTCTTCTTTACTATTTTCCTCATTTTGTCAAAATTCCCTCTGTGAAAGTTTAAGGTCTCTGTGTTAGTTTTCACTGACAATTTGCTATCCATGGTTAAGTTGAAGGTTATTGTGTTGTGATCGCTGGTTCCTATGGGCTCGGTTACAAGGACATCATGAACCAAATCCTGTGCGTTAGTTAGAACCAAGTCCAGGATCCCCTTTCCCCTGGTAGGTTCCATGACCATCTGCTCAAGGGAATAATCGGCTAACATGTCGAGGAACCTTGTCTCTCTTTCATGTGTAGAACAAGAATTTACCCAATCTATTTGGGGATAGTTGAAGTCCCCCATTATGACTACCCTATTTCTTTTTGAGGCCTCCTTAAATTCATTTTCCAAATAGCAATCTGCCTCTGGAGTTTGGTTGGGAGGGCGATAGCAGATCCCTAACATTAGATTAGTTTCCTGTCCTGGGATTTTTATCCACATATTTTTGACCATTTTTATTTCTTCCAAATGTCTACTAGAAAGGTATAAATATTTCATTTTATTTTTATTCCTTGAGTAGCCTGGATTCATTCATGCAGAAGTGTACAAGCTGGTGACTTCAGGAATTTTAGATTGCAACTTATAATATTTTTTCCATTGGTACTACCTGGGATTGATCGAAGTTAGGTCAAAAACTTTGGAAAGACATCAGTTGCCTATGGCCATAGCTGCACTGGTGCATACATAATTTGGATATCATACTGATGTACACAGGACTGCTCTTGTACTAGTTATTTTATGACTTAGCTGGACTGTTTTAACTATTTGTCTAATTTATAGTTTTTCTTTATACATTACTTCAGGGAAATTTGATCAAAGTTGAGATAAAAAGTAAGAATGGATAAATCAGTGCAGTTAAATACCGCTTTTGACACATGTCAGATTTATGATTAGTACTGATGTAATCAGCATTACCAGTTATGTTGTACTTATTCTATTGCACTTACTGTGTCTTGTTAGCTAGCTACCGGTAGCAGTCGAATTGAACATCATAATCTATTCAGATTACATAGAAGCAACAGATGTAGGGATCAGTTTGAGCTAAGTAAAACAAAAAAAAAGGTTTGCTTTGGGACCCTGACTAACTTTCTTTCATGACCTAAGGCACATGTAGTAATAGGTTTTTGTTTTGTTTTGTTTTTTGCCTATGGCACCACATGGTGCTATAGAGCCTGCCAAATCAATTAAATCAGATTATCTGTAACAAAACAATGGGCATGAAATGTTCATCAAAACTATAGTGTTTTGGTAATATGCATGCATATTTATCTATAATTTATTGATCTATCTATTGATCTATCTGTCTTTTTACATCAATCACTATAGTGAACTATATATTTGGAGAAGAACTACAGTATTGCTTAGAGTAAATAGTATTCAGAAATGCATGGGTTATGCATATGGAATGCTGGTTTGTTTTGGGGGGGGAAACAAGTTGGAAGAGCTAATACTGGAAGAAATTAGATGGATGAAAACCAGTTTAATGATTAGGCACTCTGTTAAGATATTTAAAAATTAATAGCTGGAGCACTGAAGGATTGGACAATGAGTAAGAACACATAGTTATGGCTTATTGGTTAAAGAGAGCTGGCCATTACATGAGGCAACCTGAGCTGTGATTGGTTGCTTTGAGTGAAAAGGGGAATTTTCCCACTTTTCTCCAGCATGATTGAATGGAGAATCCACAAATGGGTTGTCTTAATCTTCCTGCTCCAATAAGACTAAGTCTGAAGTATAGATATGCCTCTGCTGTGCCAGAGCACCCCAGTTTTAGACTTAGTCTCTTGCTCTAACAGATGCATTTCTTCAGACTACATTAGGATTAATCAATTTAACCTTAGAATAACTAATTAGTTCTTTCTTGATTGGGAAGTTCCTACCTGGTCTTCCCTGCCATCTTCACTCTTTCCCTGGCTGCCTTGCATCCTGCAGGCTTGCCCAGATGATCAGGTCAGGCTCACTGTGAGCCGACAGGGCTTCTCCTGTCAAACCGGCACTCCACAACACCGCCAGCCAGCTGACAGTCGGAGGCCGGTTAGATTGTCGGGAGACTTGTCGGCTGCCTCAAATCTTTACAAAACACGCTCCTGACAGCCAGCTGAATGTCGGAGGCTAGAGAGACAGACGGAGGCTTCCTGACAGGTCAGAAAGGACAAATTGATTCTGCGCCTTCTGAGGAGCCCAGGAGTTTCCTTTCAGGAACCAGGGCTCGTTGTGGAGGCTTCAGCTAGGCTGATCTTCAGTCTCAGAGGCATAGTGACAGTTGTTTTTGGTGCAATCCAGTTGTAGCTGTCATTTTGTTTCAGCCTCCATTTTGTTGTCGACAGTTTCAGCCTGGGGAGGGCAAGCTCTTCCCCACAAGGACGCATTGCCTATTCAGTTGACCCCCCCCATCTGGGTGCTACTCATCATTGGATTGGGTTCTTCAGTGGTTATTCACAGCGCTTGAAGGAGGGGTACTTCACCACTGAATTGATCCCTCAGAGGCCTGTTACCACACTCATTTGACACAGTTAGTGGAAGTTTAAAGTTTTCCCAATAGTTATGGCAGATAATTATTAAATTAAATTAAATTAAATTCCTTTCCCTCGTCCTTACAGGACACCACTGAGCCCCCCTCCAAAAGGAAACACAAGGCCTCTACTGAGGCAGTGGGGAAGAGCACATTGAAGGTCAAGGCACAGTCCTCCAAGAGACCTAAGACAGGGAACAGAGAAAACTCTAGTCATCATCGAACCTTGGAGGAGGATTCCTTAGGGCAAGGTCAATTACTCTAGGCCAAACGGCCACCACTACACCTGGAGGGTCCATATTTGAGCCCCTGTCTGCCCACTGTAATTTAGCCCCAGGGGCCTGGTCCCCACCTAGGGAAGTGGCATAGACTGATCCTATCCTATCAGGACTGAATTTAGGAACACAGGGGACTGCTGCTCAAGGCATATCTGGGCTTCAGGCCACCTTTACGCCTACTGCAGCAGGACTTTGCCCCCCGAGCTCAGTCATTAGGGCTGGAGCATTTTCAGGCTATGATAGCTCGGGCCTTTGCCCAATTCATGGCCTCTTCTGTCTCTCAACATACTCCTCCTGCCATATCTCCACGGTCCCTACTTCGCCCTAAATCACCAGACCTCACAGAGGACGTTTCTTCAGAATCAGAATTGGCCGACTATGACACTTCAGGCCTGATCCTGTCGAGGGTACCTCAACATCAGATCCAGCTCCACATGCTGGTCTTTTTGACCATTCCCTTTTCAACTCCTTACTTCTCAAGGCCTGCATCATGGCCAACATCACCCCGGAACAGGAGACCCCAGCTCCTTCTACATCAAAGGGCCCCAATCCACTGTATGCTGAACCGGTGGTACCGCAGAAGCATGTCCCTTGCCCCCCGTTCTTCCGCAACACAATGCAGAAGCAGTGGGATATATCCGGAGTGACCAATCAACAGGCAGACTCACTAAGCAGAGCCACTGTGGACCATGCCGAATGGCGACTGGACCCGGGAGTATTCAGGGAGATCGTGGACAGTTTTTGTTCCCCAACCTTTTTGCTGCCCCAACCAACTCCCAACTCCCGAGATTCTTTTCCAGGTTCCTGTCTCCGACAGCAGAAGGGACATATGCCCTCCGCAGCCCCTGGCCCTGGGAACTGCTTTATGCCTTTCCTCCCCTGCCACTCCTTCCTGCTACGATCCGCAAGACCTCACATGAATGGGTGGAGTTCCTCCTGATTGCATCACATTGGCCAAGACGGCCGTGGTTCACCGACCTGATGGAGCTCTCCATCTCCCCTCCGTGGAGGATCCCAGCAGGTCGTATTTCCCTCACTCAGGGGGAACTCCAGCACCCAGTCCCGCAGTGGCTCCAGCTAACCATTTGGCACTTGAGAGGCGGGCCTTGAGCCAAGACACATATTCATTGAGGATGATAGCCATGATTCAACAATCCAGGCACTCCTCGATGAATAGGATATATGATGCCACATGGAGGAGTTTCTGCACTTGGTGCTCAGGCCATATGGTGGAGTTCGCGGGTATCTCTGTTCCAATTGTATTGGAATTTCTGATGGATGGGTTAGACAAGGGACTATCCCCGAACACCATCCATAGACAGGTCGCAGCTCTTGCTACTTTACTGACGTGTGACAATGCCACTCCTTTGACACACCATCCCATGGTCCGTTCCTTTTTGAAGGGAGCAACCAATGCCAAGCCACCAATGGTGCACCGATACCCTTCGTGGGACCTTCACCAGGTCTTACAGGCACTCATTTCACCACCCTTCCAGCCTATTGCCACATGTTCACTTAAACTGTTATCTATGAAAGTGGCATTCCTTGTGGCAGTCACGTCAGCCAGGCAAATTCCGGAACTGGCCGCTCTTTCCATCAGAGAGGACCTGTGCATTTTCTATGCAGACAGGGTAATCCTCAGACTAGACCCTTCCTTTGTTCCCAAGGTAATTTCCTTGTACCATAGATCCCAGGAAGTGGTTTTACCAAATTTCTGTCCTAACTCATCCCATGACCTTGAGAAGCAGTGGAACACACTTGACATTCACAGGGCTCTGCAACATTACATCAAATGGACTACCGCCTTCCGTAAATCTGAAGCATTGTATGTATCCTTCCAAACTTCATCCATGGGCCAGAAGGTCTCTTCCTTGACAATACGGAGATGGATTAGGGCCTGCATCGCCCTAGCATACAAGACACTAACACTGACAGTTCCTAGGCATATCATGGCCCATTCCACCAGGGGCGCCGCTACTTCCGTGGCTTGGGCGACCCAGGCATCTATAGGGGAAATTTGCAGGGTGGCTACATGGTCCTCGCCCTCGTCCTTTGTCCATCACTATAAGATTGACAAATATGCCTCTTCAGATGCCTCCTTTGGTCGCAGGGTGTTATAACATGTGTTGCCATCTAGCGTGACTCAGGCCCAAACTAGTTCCCCCCCTTAGGGACACAGGGCTTTGGTATGTCCCATTTGTGGATTCTCCATCCAATCATGCTGAAGAAGGGGCGTCGTCTTACCTGAATGCTTTTTCTCAGCATGATGATGGAGAATCCACTCCCTCCCGTCTAGGATCAGTTTGTCCCTGGTTCCAATGATAAGAAAGCACACGCATCAGACTAACATCTATGTATCGCCTTAGTCTCAAACTGCTCTGGCACAGCAGAGGCGTATCTATACTTCAGACTTAGTCTTATTGGAGCAGGAAGATTAAGACAACCCATTTGTGGATGCTCCATCATCATGCTGAGAAAAGGCATTCAGGTAAGACAACGCCTCTTTTCCTCTGTGTGCTGTGTGTGCTCTCTGTGATTTAAATATGCCTTCAAATGACTAGATGAAGAATTTTCCAAATGCATCATTTTTAGTTTGAAGATGTTCTTTTTAAGAACCAATTTGTGGCACTTCTTTTAAAGACCAAATTAAAAATATAACTTTTTGTAGTTAATTTATTTTATTCCCTACTACAGAATTTCTCCTTCTTCCAAGTATTAACTGATCAATTTCCTGACCACCTATCATTCCTTCAGTTCCCTCTGTAGTTTTAAATGTTACAGTCCAAAATTACTTCTTTCTCTACATCTAAATATAAATCCAAATATAGTTATATTCTTTAGATGATTACAAATCAAATCAATCAAAAATTGTACATGAAGGGTTCTAATAAATTCAATTAGATCACCCTGCAAGTTCTAAAAAAATAGTATAAAAAGAATCACAATACACATGATTTGCTAAATTATATATTTTTATATCTTTTCTCTTTTAATTTTCCTCTATCAATTTAAATGGTGGGGAAGTTGGGTATTACACTAGTGGATCTGCAAGCTGCTGTGTATCCAATTAGTTTCATTTAATTCAGCTCCCCAGAGTTTATTCTGACTATCTACAATGTTTAAATCCTGCACATAGAAACATATTTCAGCCATGGAAGTAATGACCCATGGAAGCCTTCATTATGATAGCTTTTATTTATTGTAATTAACACACATCTATTTCCACAGCAAATATTTTACTGCTTTGAAATATATGACCCTAGAAGAAGCATATCTAATTAAATTATCCTTTTCTTTGGTGTGCTTCAAAAAAAGTCTCTATTATATCATTTAACCTCAGTAGATTTCTCTTTCTCACAAAAGAACTCTAAATCAGTTTTAATATTTCTCAGAGCATGTCATGTTAATTAGAACATGTTAAAACATGTCTCCAAAAATATATTTTGCTTTCCAATATCTTCCACTAACTTTAAAAAGCTCTACATATTTTCCTAAGATGGGGTTGCACAACAAATCATTGTATACATACACAGAGCTACTTCGTTGAATTTTTATAGTGAAAACCTAGGTTGTATGTTCAATTATAGCTTCGCCAAAGGTAGCAATTTGTGTACAAGCATTAAGGTAACAAAGACCTGTGAATGGAAAGCCCAAAGAAGATATGATTGTGTTTTTCTGTGTTTCTCCAGCACTAACCTACAGTATATAGTCATGAAGTTTTGGCAACCAGTTTTTCGGAAGAGATTACTCCAGTTTCTTCATCACTGACAATTGGCACTATCAAAGGCTAAATAATAAAGTAATTGTCCAGGAAGACAGAGAAAGAGATCTTTGTGCACAGCATGCTACAGTATGCAGAGATTAAAGTTCAACACTTCAATAAAGTTTTTTTGAAAAATTTAAAGTCTCATCATTTGGACCAACCCAAGAGTCCATTTAGAGCTACTATATAGAGCTTCCCAAAACAACTATATATATAGTTCATCACTTTGTATTTATCCTGCTTATTTTAAGTCTTTAATCCCTTCAAATAGTGTCTCACATATTGATTTTGTATCATTTTCTCTTTGTCTCTTCTCAGAAATTTCTTTACAAATTTAACAGGTATCTTTTATAAATCCAAAATTAGAAAGCTATAGAATTCACTCTTCTGATTTATTATTTCTATGTCCCTTTTATTTATTAAGACATCAGCCAATTTCATTTGTAAATCCAGTGTAACATTGTTTTTCATATCATTCTTAACATTAGCCTTAAAAAGCCCAAGTTTTTTTTAATATTTTCAGATCCAAATTCAAATCAGCTTCAACCTCTGTTTTATCAGTAAAACCTGCTCATATTTCATAATTTATTTTGAATACAATTTTATAAAAGCAGACAAAGAGTCATTTCTGACTGCATTGTTCTCAAATATCCTTGAATTCTTCCATAGTCAAATAATACAGCTCTATTCTGTATTATTGGATATCTTCTCCTTTAATTATAGTTTCAGTTCTTTCTTGTTCCCTCTAATGAACTTTTATCATTTTTTTCCTAATCAACAATGCTTTCCCAGAGGAAGGTTTCTTTCAATTAGTTTCAAAATCTTGAGACAGATGGACAGATGGACAGACAGACAGACAGACAGACAGATAAATACATATTGTGTATGTGTGTACATATATATAATTTTAAACAACTCACAGGAAGTATTCTTGTAATTAATTTTAAAATCTTATTTCATATTGTAACTTTCCAAAATCAGCGTTCTAATCATATTTTTGCGGTTTGTTCTAAGATATTTTTAAAAAGTCTTTAAACTTGCATGAAACTTATTTAATCAAAGAAGGAAATTCACTCAGTGTAATGAATCTTGCCTTTCTGAAATTTCTTAATATTCAAAAATCTATTAACAACAAATTTCCTAAAGTGATTAAGAAAGGAGGTATGCAAATCTAGTCTTCTTTTGAAAGTATTAAATTGTAGCTCTTAGGCAAGATGACTTCCCTTCCTGTAGCTTTCAGAACTCTAAAACCCACTAGAGAACCTTGTCTTGTAGTCTCCTCATGAGGAGCTATTGTATGGAAAACCTTGTGGGTGATCTTGGGTTCTGTTCTTGCTCCAGAGAGGCATTCCAAGGAGACAATCCATTCAGTGGTTTCTTTTTCGATCACAGTCATCCAATCTGCTCTTGTGCAGCCATCTTCAGTCTGTCATTACTTCTTGGAAGCCACATTCATGAAAGCAAAATATGAGGGTGGGCACTTTCTAGTAATAAGCAGTTTCACTCAGTCAGTCAGTCACTGCTAACCAGGAAAACTTCTTCCCAGTCTGTCACTATATTTCACACACAAACCAGAGGAAGGCCAATCCTGCTTCTAGAAATCTGGAAAATTAATTTTCTCAGACATGTCTCTTTACCTCATTGTAACTGCTCCTGGGATATGTGGTGAATGTTGGCCAAATGCCTAGCATAGAAAAACAAGAGAGGCCTACTCAAAAATATAACATTTTACAGGTTCACGAGCTCTTGGTACATAGCCATAGCAACATTTCAAAGCATACCAAAAAATGTGCATGTATATGTGTGGGAACATAAAGGGATCCAGGTCAGAATGGGTGTCTTTTTCTGGCCATAAAATATATACAAGCCTGCCTAAAGGCTTGTATACAGGCAGGCAGCTGGACAAAGAATAGGAGAAAAGAATGCAGACTCCCTACAGCTGGATTATATTTGAATTTCACCCAAAAGAAAGGTAGGAGACTGAGTGGATGGCACACAAGGGAGAGAAGACAGGAGGAGGAGGAGGAGGAGGAGGAGGAGGAGGAGGAGGAGGAGGAGGAGGAGGAGGAGGAGAGGAGGGGGAGGGGGAGGGGGAGGGGAGGGGGAGGAGGAGATCTTAACAGAAGAAAATGCTGAATAACTGAAAGCAGAGATAAAAGATAAACAGGAGGCAGGGAATTCTACCTGTAGAGGTAAAAAGAAGGGGAGGGAGAGAAGGAAGAATTGTGTAGAAAGCATGATTGAGCAGAGGATACATGCTGAAGTAATTGGGCCAAATACCCATCTGATGTGCCAAAGCTTTCCCCCCAGTTTTTGGCACTCTTAAATCAACCCCATCAACTTGTGCTAGAAATGCTAGTGATAGAATACAATTATATTGTTCAATTAATCAAATTTCATATCCCCTGGGGAGCGGTGGAAAGGAAGGTGGCTTAGCTGCCCATGTGACATTCTCTCATTTCCGAACACGAGAGAAAGGTCTGGCTTTCACCCCACTGCCATCACAACCTCATAAGCAACCAAAATCACCAAATCAGAAAGTTTAGGAATTCAGAAGGAGGAGATTCTCAAGGGAAGTGTTGGGCTTCAAGTGAATTAATATTTATAACTCCTATAAGTAGCTTATTATTTTTTAAATGATACTGTCCGATAGCATTTTGCAACTGCAAATCTCAGTCTGAATCAAACCCACAGTTGTTGCTCATTATTCCTGCAGTTAATTATATTGCTGATGTGAAATTAATATTCTGCAGGCTAAAACATGGTGGTTTTTCTCTGCTACTTCAACTAAATCTCACTTAATAGGAATGGGATATTCAATCCAGATTTATAGCTGAAATGTTCAGTTTAATTGCTGGGCAATGTTTCAACTGAACTCTCAGCTCTCCTACTGGGAAAATCATGGGAGAAAATAAATTACTCTATGAGCCTGTATATATCTCTTAGCCAGAGACTCATTGAGTTATATTGCCTTCTCTAATTGTTTTCAGAACTGCTTTATTTTGATTTTATATTTGATTTGACATGTTATAAGCATCATCCATTTTGACAATGAAAAATGCATTTCCTTCATTAATATCTGATTTCTTTTGGCTTAACAGACTGGGGCCTCCAGGGCATTATTCTTGTTCATAGCCATCTACAGGTTTTCATGCTGGTTTCTGTAGCCATTCAGCAATTATGCCTGTTGTTAAGTACTTCGTTCACGTGCAAATGATGAAGACACATGGCGATGTTAAAACAGCTCTTTATTCTTCTTCTAACAACAACCGAACAAAAGGCAAAGGCACACAGGCCTTTTTATGTGGCCAGATACCCAGACAATGTCAAACAAAGTAACAGAGCATTTTTGCGCCTTGCGCATGTGCGCAAGGCTGGCGCAGCTCTGTCTGGTCCCGGGCAGCTTTTGGAATGCCCGGGACCAATGCAACGTCCCGAGCCTCCTTTTGCAGGCTCAGGACACAACACCTGCCAAATTGTCTCCCATTTCCTAAAGTGGTTATTTATCCCCTGCATGCCATTTATAACAATGATATGGATAGATAGCCTCTTATTAAGAACATTGGGCCAATTCCCTTGTGGCTGAAGAAGGCAAATGTTTTGGGCAATTTCTGAGACTCTCTTTACCAACATTCAATACATGCTAATTAAGGACCAGTTCAGAGACAGTAGACTGTGACTTGAAAGTTCCAGTTTTACATTTTGGGCTCCTAAGTTCTTGCCACTGAAATTTTTGGGTGGCATGACAATTGTGATTTTTCTGGAAAAAGAGAGAATATGTTAATGAAAAGAGATTCCTTAGCATTAAATACAGGATGAGGGAGCAACTTTCTCCATTCCATGCCCAAAAATCACGTGGACTTACAATTCAAATATATCTGTCAACTAGAAATGAGGTAAGGTTCTCTACTGTAGTGGAAGCCAACAGTATATTTAGATGAAACTAGTGATACATGTACAGTGGAATAATCAAGAAATTCAAGAGAATAGCAAGGTGATTGTCATCATTTCTCTCAGCATCATCTCCTGAGGGTTGCCTAATATTTAACCTAGCAATCTTTCTGATAATAATGGCATCCTTCTGAGCAAAAATCAAACAAAATGCCCTATTATTCTTTTAGAATACACAAAATTAAAAATGATCAGCCCTCAGTGTAGTTGATCTTGCCTCCTGATTATAAGACTTAACATACAGAATCTTTCATAAGAGAAACATAGTTTGCTTTAGCTCTTAATTTATTATTTAAATTAATTCCTTGTGGCACCATTGGAGACACAAAAGACTAGTATATTCAACAATGTCATTCTTGGTTATGAAAAATGCTGTTTACTCAACTGTTATAATTACTTTGGATTGTAAGATGATGCAGACCACATTCTGTTTTTCTGCATGTGTGTGTGTATACATTTATCTTGAATTGTTTGAGGTAGTTCAACTCATAAACAAATATATAATTAGAGATAGCTAAAAGTAATTCCATTATAGGGTTGTGTATCAAGTAAGTAGAACAGGAAAGGTTGTATCAGATTTTGACATCTGGTTCCTTGCTGTTTTGACAGGCAACTGCACAGTTTTAAGTGAATCATTTTTAACAATATTGTAGATTTGTTTGGGAAAACAAAAAGACATGACTGATTTGTTTCAGTGTAAGGAACAAGAAGGAATTTGAAGTTTGATCCATGGGTTCACAACCCCATTTGCTATAAATCAGGAAATGCCCAGTTTGAGTTTGGCCTCTTCTATGAACTAATTTGAACTTAAATTCCTAAATAATAACCTAAATAGAGTTGAGATTTTCAAAAAAAAAGTACAGAGAAGAGCAAAAAAGATGATTAGAGGGGCTATAGGTTAAAACATATGGCCAACAGTTTCAGGAATTGGGAATGTGAAGAGAAGGACTAGTGGTGACATGATAGCAGCCTTCCAATGTTTAAGGGTGTGTCACAAAGAAGAAGGGATCAATCTACTCTCCAAAGCCCTGAAGGCAGAACAAGAAGGAAAATTATCAAATTATCAAAAATTATCCAACCTATAACTAAGGAAAAGTTTTGTGACAGTGCGAACAATTAATCAGTGGAAAGACTTGTTTCCAGAGGTCATGGGTGCTCCATCACTGGAGGTTTTAAAAAAGAGATTGACAGTCATTTGTCTGGAATACTTCAGGATTTGTTGCTTGAGCAGAGGGATGGACTAGAAGACCTCCAAGATCCCTTCCAACTTGTTATTCTATTAAATGAATGGATTTCAGCTGTAATATCTTTATCAGGATATAACAATGGCTTGAATCTTAAGATGTGTATTCCTAGTGACAGAATATGTATTGTATCTCATAATGGTGAGATACTAGTGAAAAATATTTATACAAGTGTAAGGAACAGCACACATTTTCCCCAATTCTTATTATAATCAAATTTATTTTCCATCTGTCTCATGGTTCAAAGCGACTCTGAGCAGCCTCAGAGTCTAATTATACTTATTCATTGAAAGTCCCACTGATAAAAATATTAGGATATGATGCTCATTTATGCCATTTTATCACACATTCTTATACTTGTTCTTCTTCTGTTTCAAATTTCAATTCAAAGTTGGTACATTTTAGCAGTTAAATGTTCAACATTTGTACACAATTCTCTTTCAACTTAAATGTTATAGTGTTCAAAACCATGAATTCTTTTGTTCATTTTAAATGTTTCTAATAATTGTAAACAAGAAAACTATCAATAACCATATCAAGTTCTTCTCTTGATTTTATTTTATATTACACATGACAAAATTCTACTATCTTATAAAGAGGGCTTTTTTTGTCATAGAACGCCCAGAACGGAGTTCCGGCACCTTTTTTGGATGAAACCTTGTAGGGTAGGCAGGGCAGGTTGTATGATGTGTGTGAGTTCCGGCACCTTTTTTTTTTTTTTTTTGTAGAAAAAAAAGCACTGCTTACACAAAGGTGTTTTCAGGCATAATTTGTATTTGTATCTATTCCATATTCTTAATATGGCACCTCTAACCCAATATTGTTAAAATATACATTGACCTTCATTTTGTTTTATCACAAATATCCTGCTACCCAAATCTCAGGTTGTGTGCCTGTAACTCTGACAGCCTCTGTTTCTTAGCAATAGCCACTCTTTCATCCAAACCAAAACAGCAAGCCACAAAATACAATTTCAAATCATGTAGCCAAATCCTCTTCTTTCCTTTGCAGCCTGTAATGTTTTATATTTAATTTGTCTATTTTTTCCCTTGCCATACAAATGTAAATATATCCTTCTGCCACTGTTTAAATAGTGCATCAGTTATCAAAATAGGTATTTTCTGAAACAAAAATTTCACTCTAAGCAAAACTCATTTTTATCACAGAAATTCTCTCCAGCAATGACAGGTGTAGTTTCTCCCATCTTAATGTGTCTCTTTAACTTCATTACATATTTTGACATAGTTACTTTGAAATAACATATAGTTTAGATTTATCATAGTGATACTCAGATATTTTACCTTCTTTTCATTATTAAAATCTGTTTTATTCAACAATTTTGCTTGATCTTTTTTCATATTTTTGTTAACATCTCAGCATTCTATTTATTAATTCTGAGACCTGCTCATGCACCAAATTTTTTTAATTCCCATTAAAATTTCATATGTCATATCTCTTTAAAGGATTTTCCAAAATAAACATCAAGTCATCTACAAAAATCCTTAACTCATATGTTTCTTTTTACTCACACAATCCTCTCATCTGGTTTTATGTCTTTAATCAATATTTCAAAAACTAAAATAAACACTTCTTTGCATCCCTGGGCACCCCTGTCTTGTTCCTATTTGGTATCTCACAATGTTTTGTTAGATCTCCATTAACAATTATTTGAGCTTTCAAAAAAGTGCTAATAAATCTTTCCCATATAATATAAAGCTCTCTCCAAAAATCATATCTTCCAGAACCTTGAATAAGAAAGCCCAGTTAAAACTGTCAAAGGCCTTCTTGCCTCTAAGAAAATCAATTTGACTAATTTTTTTATCATATTGCTCCAAATATTCCAAAATATTTAAAACATTTCTAACATTATCCTTTAACTGTTTTTAAATGAAAATCTACATTGATTCTCATGATAAATTCTTACAAAATTATTTTTAATCTATCAAGTAGAATCACTATGAGCAACTTATAGTCATTACTAAATAATTAAAGTTTCTTATTAAAGTTAAATATTGTCCTCTTTATGTATTAATGCTATATAGAATCAAGATCGTGTGAAGTGTTAATATCATTTTATAATGCCTTGGTAAAGCCGCAGTTGGAATACTGCATCCAGTTTTGGTCGCCACAATATAAAAAGATGTTGAAACACTAGAAAGAGTGCAGAGAAGAGCAACAAAGATGATCAGGGGGCTGGAGGCTAAAACTTATCAGAATGGTTGCTGGAATTGGGTATATCTAGTTTAATGAAAAGAAGGGCTAGGGGTGACATGATAGCAGTGTTCCAATATCTCAGGGGCTGACACAAAGAAGAGGGAGTCAAACTATTCTCAAAAATATCTGAAGGCAGGACAAGAAACAATGGATGGAAACTAATCAAGGAGAGAAGCATCCTAGAACAGCGGTTCTCAACCTGTGGGTCGCGACCCCATTTGGGGTCGAATGACCATTTCACGGGGGTTGCCAAACAATGCAGTCCACCATTTTTTCCCCTTTTCCTTAGCTGTGCTATTCCCTCTTATTCTATTGGCTTTTGGAAGCCAATAGAATAGACTCTCTTGAATAGAGTCTAATTCTATTGGCTTTCAAAAGCCAATAGGAATTGTCCAGGCTGTCTCTGCCCTGCTGAGCCCACCAAAAGTCCCAGTCTGCAAATGGTGCTGCAAGTTGTCTGCAGCAAAGGTGAGCTCTCTGGAAGTTTCCACCCCTCCCTGCTGAGCAACTACTAAAACTGTAAGTAAAAGAGAGCCAGGGGTGGGAGGTGGGAGGCTGGCGGGCACAGGGAGGGTTTTTGGAACACGTGGGGCCCGGCGGGTGGCTTACCTCCCTTGGGCTGGGCCAGCTGGTGGCTTAGCCCATGGTCGGCCTGCGCCGTCGCTGCCGCGGCTGCCCAGGAGCGCCTGGGCCTGCCTGCCACCGCCCCAAACGGGCAGCAGCGAAGGCAAGGCTAGCGGGGCAGCGGCGGGCGCAGGGAGGGTTTTTGGCATGCGTGGGGCCCGGCGGGTGTCTTACCTCCCTTGGGCTGGGCCAGCTGGTGGCCCAGCCCATGGTCACCCTGCACCGTCGCCGCCGCGGCAGCCCAGGAGCCCCTGAGCACCTGGGCCTGCCTGCTGCCGCCCCGAATGGGCGGCGGCCTATGCCTCGGCCGGCACAGGGGGCAGTACTGCGCATGTGCGATACAGGTCGTCGCGCCGCACATGCGCGATGCAGGTCGTCGTGCCACGCATGCGTGGTGCAGGTCGTCACGCCGCGCATGCGCGGTGCAGGTCGGGGTTGCAGCCTGAAAAAGGTTGAGAACTGCTGACCTAGAACTAAGGAAAAATTTCCTGACAGTTAAAACAGTTAACCAGTAGAACAACTAGTCTCCAGAAGTTGTGAATGCTCCAGCACTGTAAGTTTTTAAGAAGAGATTGGACAATCATTTGACTGATATGGCATAGGATTTCCTGCCTAAACATGGAGTTGGACTAGAAGACCTCCAAGGTCCCTTCCAACTCTGCTATTCTATTCTATTCTATTCTATTCTATTCTGTTCTGTTCTGTTCTGTTCTGTTCTGTTCTGTTCTGTTCTGTTCTGTTCTGTTCTGTTCTGTTCTGTTCTGTTCTGTTCTGTTCTGTTCTGTTCTATTCTTAGCCTTTTTCCAATTCTCTGACATTTTTCCTCCTGTTTTGTAAAAGTTGCAAAAGTTCACACCAAAAACATTTATAATAAAAACCTGATAATCCATACAGTCCAGGTAGCTTCCTCAGAAACTTCCCCTGCTGTTATAGGTTTCATCTTCCTCTGTTCCTCTGTAATCCTCATTTTCTTTTCTTTTTTACTTGATTTATTTCCCAGCTACTCACCTGAATTGTTCGCAAAGTCAAAAACTTTTTTGCATTATATAATTCATTTCCATTTCTCTTTCTATTAACATAGCTGCCATGTTAACATAAATACTGTTAACATTCAATTTCTCTTACTGATATCATAAGCTTGCAGCCACTCAGAATCATTTAGAATAGTGAGATGGGTGGCATATAAATTTAATAAATAAAATAAAAGCTTGATTTTTAAAGAAATACTTTTCTTAAAATTTCTTTAATTTTTCTTCTTTTCTCTTTATTTCATTCAAAATAATTTGTATTTTCTCTTGACTCTTCTTTATGAGTTCACTATTATGTTGTGAACGCTAATAAAATCCTTACTTGCATTCCAAACCATTCTTTGCTTAAAAATGCTTTTGAATTCTTTTTATAATCCTTCACTATTGCTTCTTTCTGTAGCAACATTTTTCTTAGTCTCCTTTTAATGCCACAGATTTTCCTACCATTTTTGTCTGCTGCACAACTTCCTTATCACATGACAACAACATTATTCTCCAAAGCACTAGAGGACAGGACAAGAAACAATGATTGGAAACTAACTGAAGAGAGAAGCAACCTAGAATTAAGGAGAAACTTCCCAACAGTGAGGACAATTAACCAGAGGAACAGCTTGCCTTCAGAAATCATGGGCATTCCATCACTGGAGGTTTTCTAGATAGTCACTTGTCTAAGATGGTATAGGTTCTCCTGCTTGAGCAGGGGGCTGGACTAGAAGACCTCCAAGGTCCCTTTCAGCTCTATTCTATTCTATTCTATTCTATTCTATTCTATTCTATTCTATTCTATTCTATTCTATTCTATTCTATTCTATTCTATTCTATTCTATTCTATTCTATTCTAAACAATTTCATGCAATTGTAGACCAAGATAACTCTCCAAATGCTGTGCTGCTGAAATCTGATGAATAAGTCTGTCTTTGCACCAGCCAAGCTCACTTCTGTTGGATCATCTTCTATTTCAGCTCTTTAGTCGGGGAATAAATCAGATAGTCAGAAATTACGATTTTTCTCCATATCAGACAATTGAAAGAACAACACTATGTTTCTCCTATTTAACTCTGGCCACTGCTATGCTTACTGTAATTAAGGATAGATTGTACAATGTTAGTTTGAAACTTGTCCTTTCTTTATTTATACTGAGAATAATTGCAATTTTCCCTTGCTTTTCAGAGTAATTTGTGTAAATGGTTAAAGCAGATGATGCCTTTTGTGTTTCACTTCAGTTTCTCATTTGAAACCAGCCTTCCATTCTGCATTTTCAAAATTCATATGTTGAGAAACAAAAAGATGATAATGCCAGAAAGAATTCTATGAATGGAGGGTATCTTTATTGTTTTCCCTAAGAAATTAGACAGGTGACATCTAGCAGAATAAACAATATTTCTACCTAATTTTCCTGTGCCATTTCTCATAATATTTCAGCCTTCAGATGATGATGGCCTATATTCAGTGAGTCTGTTATAATACTCTGATCACAACATTCCCAAAGGATGGGACTATGTTGATTTCTTGCTGCCCTTGAGCACAGTAACATGTGTTTTGGTGCTGAAGATTAGAACTTTCTCCTGTTCACTGGATCTCTGAAGCCACTGGGGGAACAACACTACAAATTCCAGACTATACAATTTATTGAGGGGCTTCAGCCTATCCCTGATGTCAAGGTGGGGAGAATGAAACATAGTCCAGATTGAGGATTGTGGATGTCTACAAAGCAGGCAACTTTATAGATATGGCTTACTTTAGAATTGTGGGGGGTTGTTTTTCCTTTATTTGGTTTTACTATACTGATAATAGGTTTATTTATATCCTAAACAAAGTTGTAATCTTGCTTCAGGTTTCTTTGCCTACAATGGAGAGGAGAGAAGAGGAGAGGAGAAGAGAGGAGAGGAGAAGAGAGGAGAGGAGAGGAGAGGAGAGGAGAGGGAGGGGAGGGGAGGGGAGGGGAGGGGAGGGAAAGGGGAAAAGGGGAAAGGGGAAAGAAAGGGAAAGGAAAGGAAAGGAAAGGAAAGGAAAGGAAAGGAAAGGAAAGGAAAGGAAAGGAAAGGAAAGGAAAGGAAAGGAAAGGAAAGGAAAGGAAAGGAAAGGCTCTCTTTATGTAGGAATAGTAATGGAAGTTTATATTACATTTTGAAACATTTGTGCTGATCTCTCATTTCTGAATCATTATAATGACCAAAAATGTTGGGTCTCGATATAGTGCATTCCATGATTCAAAAGAAAATCCGAATACAGCTTAAGAGGCATTCTCACAGAGTATATGGAATTTCACAAAAGTTAGAGCTTTTTTTGACCTCAGTGTCTCAGCTAGTGTTGGTCAGCTTAGTTCTCACTGGGAATGGTCCAGCTCTCCCTGGGATTCTTCCAACTGCTGTTTATATCATAGGTCTTTGCAACCTTGAGGAAATTTTTTAAGTTATAGACAACAAGTCATTCTCCATGAGATATTTTGGTTATCTCTTTCTTGGCAGCCAAGAGTTCCCCTATATGTTTTTACTTTCAGCTTTCCAACTAACTTCATATTTTTCATACAGTTTCTGTGTCTGTAGTTCTATGACCTCATGCTTCTGTCTCCTGTAACTTTTCCCATTCATCCACTAGTCATCTTCTGAAATGTTTGCATTGCATTGTACTGTTTCAGAAATAAAGTCAGAGAATAAAGATGGTCTGGTAAACCTGATCAATGAATAAATCAAATGTCAATAAACCAGATAGCTGCACATACATATATTGATGATACAAAAAGCTTAATATATCTTTTTTATTGTAACCTCTGGTCAGGATTGTGGCAGTATGATCTTTGAGATTGCAAAAGAGAAAGAACTACCTGTGTTTCAGAGGCTATAGTGAAACAAGGTTACAAGGAACACTCTTGGAGGTTCAGAATAGTATATTTTCTTCTTCAGCTCTTTTGCCCTATTTGAATTATTTTAATAGATTTTACATTCATTTATTTCTTCAAAAATAACTTACCATTTTTTCATTTCAAGAAGGCTGTCTTGAACTGCATTTGGAAATATATTTTCTTTATATTTACTTTATTACTTACTTAGGTCATATTTGGTGAAGAGGAGTTTCTGGTTAGGGCCACCTGCTTCATACAAAGTCCCCTTTTATGTGTATGCCAAATCAATTTTACACAAAGCTTTTCATCTCTTTCACTTGGCCAATGGAAATATGTATGTTAAAAACTAAACTATCTATTGAGGAAATGAAAAAGATACCCAGGAGGCTTCATGGTCTTTGAGAATTAGCAAATAAATTTTGCAGATGTCATTTTCTCTCTTTCTCTCCCCCCCTTCCCCTTTCTCTTTAAATTACACTACATGTAAACCGAAGGATAAAATTTCTTAAATATATGGATTTACCCTGCAACTGTTCTGGCCATAAAGGCTTTGTATTTGCTGGCCAAACTACTATACAGAAAAACTAAGGCAAGCTTGCTGCCTTCTAAGTGTCTTGGACCACAATTCTCCTTATCTATGACTTTTAGCAAATAATAATTGAATGTATAGTGCAATACTTGCAGAAGGCCCAGATCTGGTTGAATACTAACTTTAAAAAATTAAAATCTATGGTCCTAGTGCATCAATAATTTCCTTCCTCCCTCCCTCCCTCCCTCCCTCCCTCTCTTCCTTCCTTCCTTCGTTCCTTCCTTCAACAGAAATTTCAGAAATACTTGAATATTAAACATCAAAACAACAACTCAGGGCTTCTGGTTCTAACAGATATATGAAGGTATTTCTCTCTTCAATATTCATATTGCAAGATGATAAAACAGTAGTATCAAAGCTGGGACAAGTCTGGCTCAGATAGAAACCTCTAGGAAATTCCAGGGCTGTCAATTAGATTGGGAGGTTGAAAAAAAAAAGACTGGAAGGGTGATTGAAAATTACTTCCATATTACTGGCAAAATCAGGAATCAAACTTGATATGGTCATTAAATAATAACATGAGCATGTAGATGCATGATTTATTATAGGTTTTACTTTATAGAAAATATCAATAGGTTTGCAATGATGCAAGACTCTGTTAAGATGGCCCTGAGCCAAAATTGTTTGCACTGTTCAAGAGAATGTAATATTCCTGTTTTATGAGAAGTGATGGGCAATAATTTCAATTTATGTCTTCCTTTTCTGCTCCCAAAAAGCAATGCTGTAACTTTCCTTTTAGTGGCAATGCCTAATATGAAGTCCAAGAGAAACATAAACTCCTCAAAATCTTAGATACAGCTACCAGAATTCCTCCAGGTATAATTTTGATGGGACAGTGCAATAACATTATTAGAAGTTACCACAATAGTATTTCATTTATTTAAAATAATATAATGAAACTTAAACGGAATCAAATTAAATTCAGGTTTGATAATGTTCCCACTCATTCTTATATTGTAAATGTCAGTATGCCAAATGAAGGACAATTATTGCCAGTGAAAGTTACAACTCTGCACTATTGAGATGTCAACACAATTTATTTGTAGCTCCTTTACCATAATCTTTGCATTGCCCATCTATTTGACAGTGGCAACTTACTACTGGTGCTCAATTCCCGTATCTTGCAAAAGAGCAGTTGTTGCAATCGATGAATCTGTATTTATAGTCCAGAATTTTCCACTTACAGTATTTGTAGAGTCAGGAGTATGAATTCCATTAATGTCAATTCTAAACATATGGCCATCATGTTCTGAAAATAAATCCTTCTGTTTGCCTTGTATTTCAGTCAGAATTACATGGTAAGTACACTGTGATGGTAAACAGTTATGCCTAAGGTTTATGTGAAGGAGATTTGTCAGGGTATTGTTGATAAAAGAATTTGGAGGGGGTGGAGAAACTGGAAACAATTTAGGTCTGTGGGTTTTTCCTAGTGTACATTTTAGGGCTTTGTGTAAAAGGCAGCTTGCTGACAATTTACTGCAAAGGATCATATTCCTTATTTAATTGAAAGAATGCAATCCAGACTACACTTCAGTATCATATAATTGCACTCATGTCTTCAGAAGTCAATGCTGTTGAAGGTTGAAAGTATCTTCAAATAGTAATTTGTTGACGGTGATCAACAGCCAAGTGCTTTGCTGTCTACTGATTGTTCCATACCTTTCACTTGGGTGATCCTTCCTTTGATCAAAGTTAGTCCGAGCTGTCCAACAGAAGAAGCACAGGCAACATAACACCTGTACCAGCTATAATAATTAAATCCTTTCCCCACTTGTATAATGCTGTTGTCTCTCTCTCAGCAAAATTGCAGAATTCCTGTTTATTTTAAATGAAGTCTAGCATTTTCAAAACATCTTAAGCAATAGAATACATACAACATAGATTTGGAATTGGAATTGTAAGGTATATTTTCTGATATGTACATCTGTTTCCTTCTGTCCTGTTTACAGAGGCACGATTGAGAGAATTTTAATAAACTGCATCATTGTCTGGTTTGTGGCAGCAATGCCTCAGATAGAAAGTCCATACAGAGAATGGTAAGGACAGCCGAGAAGACCATAGGAATCTCGCTTCCTGATATTCAGGATGCTGCTTATAAGTGCTGTGTGCTTAGAGCTCAAAGCATTATTACAGAGCCCACACACCCACTTTTCTTTTGCTCCCCTCTTGGAGGAGGTTTCGAAGTATTTCTAGCAGGACTACTCAATTCTGTAATAGCTTTGTTCCCTATGCCATCTGGCTGGTAAACTCGCAAGATTCGTTTTTCTCAACATGCACATGTATACACAATCAGAACTAGACTGTTGTTTCCCTGTGTCATATAATATATGTGGGTATATGCATAATTCTGTATTTATTTATTTTTGTCATATTTATGTAGTGTGTATTGGAGGTAGTGACCCTTTGAGAGCTGTATGCAACAAAATCTCATTTTAATGTATGCTGATTAGTGTACATTCAAAGTGACAATAAAGTTATTATTCTATTCTATTTATTTTCTTTCACAAGCAATTATAAGCATTATAGTTGGGAAGACAGCAATTTTCAGGGAAACAGATTTCATGAAACAAACTTGAATGATTACATCTCCAGACTAAATTGGTATGAACCTCACAATGTTGGTCTTAATAAGATAATTCATGATTGTCTTAGCTCAGTCAAGAAAAATCAGGGGACACTATTCTTCTTGGATGACAAATTAGAGGGCAGTTAAATATATAAAATGTGTTTTAGCTGCACACATTTCAAACAGAAAGAAAAAAGTGTACAGCTAAAATTTCCTTGCACTGAAATCTGGCATTCTGGCTCTTCTTACAATGCCCTATAATTCCTGAAATTTTGTTACATTAAGATAAAAAGAGAAACCAGTATTGTCCAATCCCTTAACTGATAAGGTAACAGAGTTCAATTTTTATAACTCATGTTCCAAAATTGGGAATGAATTAAGATGGGCTATGCTCCAGAATAGCAGAAAGTTTAAACTACTGGATGTTTCAGATTATCTCTACATTGTTTATCTTTTTTTAAAAAACTGAAGCTGCTCAGAGTAACTTTGCAGTTTGCCAACCTCTAAATCTACTGTAATAAGCAAACAAGTATATGAAATATCCAAAGATGGATGTGAAAGTAACTCTTTCCAGAACCATTGCAATGTAGAAGGACCTCAGATGAAGCTAATTGGAAACTCCATTATTTATTGATTTGTTTATTTGTATTCTGTCTTTATTATTTTTACAAATAATACAATTAAAGGCAGCAAACATAGCCAACATACCTTTCTCCTCCTATTTCCCACACAACAATCTTGTGAGGTGAGTGGGATTGAGAGACAATAACTAGGCTTTCATCCTAGGCTGATGGTGTCCTGCTTTCTAGACTAGTGCCTTAACCATTAAATCAAATTGGCAAAATGGCACTTAATTATGTACAATCAAACGTATGACTATTAGTCAGTAACAGCCATTTTCCAATAAATTTTATTCTCAGTGTGTGTAGGATAAAATCCTAAACTAAGGTTTTTTTTAGGAAATAAGTCTGAATACTTATTGAATACAGGGCTGTGGATAGCAAAGTGAGCTAGCCCTTGACTAACTGTAAATTATGACTTTGTAATACATGATCCCTCAAGAAATTTATTACAGATCCTTCTTCATACACTGCAAAAGTAATGTTTGGAAATGCATACAAATAGGTTGTTTCATGCAATGTAAAAGAAATAGTTAATCTGCCTTAGTGATTAGAATTAATTTAGGGTTGACTAAACATTTTAAAAATGCTGCAATATAACATCTGTTCATAAATGCTCGACTGCATCTATAGATGCTTATTCTCAATGAAGTCAACATGCTAAAGTATTCATAACTGAATCCAGACAACAGACCTAAGTTATTACTGAAACATGCCATCATTTTGAATTTAGTTAGGGCATTGTGAAATTTAGCACAATAGAATTAATGGGGAAAATACTACATAAGCCATTTATTTAAAACTTTGCCAAGATTGATTTTTTTTTAAAAAAATGCTTCTCTTTGCCAACAGTAAGGATATTACCTAAGTTTTAATTCATTTTGTTGTATAAACTTCAGTGACTCATTATATGCTTGCTTCTAATATTATGTGAGCATTAGGAAACTATTGGGAATAATCCATATTGAAAAAAATACCTGCCTGTTTATAATTGGTTACCTTCTTAATTTTGTTGGGCTCGGGCTGGCAGCTATGATGGTGATAAAGTAAGAGTTTTTCCAGAGTTCTAGTAAAAGGAAAACCAAGATGCCATTATATAGAGAGATGTTGCGGATGCTGCAATTGCCAGACCAGGCACCTAAAAAGAACACAGTGAAATCAGTTACAAGAGTTATAATAAAGTGTGTCCAGATAACACTAAATCTACTGAGAAGTCACCAGGCAGAAAAACCAAGTAAATTTCAGTGGTCTATTCTTGCTCAGGAAGAGAATGTTTACAGAAAGAATAAAAGACCTCTATCCAAAATTATGCCCATAATTCCTTGTAGTTTGCAGGGGGAAGCAGATAAGGCTATTGTTTTTCCAGTAGCATGAAGGTTGAATTTATATCTTGTATAGTAGTGATGAAATGTAACTACAGTTATTCCTGCAGGAAACTCAAAACAATTTATTTGAGCACTTCTATAACAAGAATTCTCATTTGGAACTTCTAACAGTAGGTCTTGATTTAGAAATAACCATTAGGACTGAAGCTACTGTTTTTTCCTATTGTATCTGTGTTCTGAACAAATATATGGCTATTGCCTAATTTATATTAAGTAGATATAAAATTGATTCTATGTGGGACAGCAACTGGTTGGTGAAGCCAAGAAGAGTCAGTACTGCTTAACATAAATAGGAGATATGTGTATGCATAGGCTAAATTCTTTATCTTATGGATGAAAGAAGATCTTATAAAAATAAAAACAAAGAAAAATACAATAAATTGCAGAAAACAATTAAATAAAAATTCAACTGGCAAAAGAAAAGTGGTTTGCAAAGAGATGCAAGGAAATAGAAGAGACAGAACGTATGCATGATAATTTCAATTTACACAAAAAAGTGAAAGAAGCAGTAGGTCTCTACAAAAAGAAAACCAACAACTTAGTTGACAAAGAGGGGGAAATTATCTTAGATGAGGATGAAAAACTAAAAAGATGAAAGGAATATGTTGAAGAACTTTTTGAGGACACTAGGGATGATATAGATATGGGAAGTATAGAAACTGGACAAAACATCACTATGGAGGAGGTTGAACATGCAATAAAAATAGCAAAAACAAGAAAAGCCACAAGACCTGATGATATCCCAGTAGAAATTTTAAAATTGCTGAAGATAATGGGAAGATTTTTTTTTACTGCAGCTCTTCAATTGGATATATGAAACAGGAAAGATACCAAATGATTGACTAAAATCAACCTTTGTGACAATCCCCCCCAAAAATAAATGCAAAGAAGTGTACTTAATACAGAACAATAAGCTTAATGAGTCATGCCCTGAAAATATTCCTGAGAATAATTCACACAAGAATATACAATAAAATTGAGGAGCATCTAGGTAACACACAATTTGGTTTCAGAAACAATCTTGGTATACGAGATGCGCTATTCAGCATTTAAGTTCTTGTACAGTGTTGTAGAGATGTCAATCACAGTGTTTACATGTGCTTCATTGATTTTGAAAAAGTATTTGATAAAATAAGACACAGCAAACTATTAGAAATCCTGAAACAAGGGGGACTAGATGACAAATCATCCAAATCATAAAGAATCTATACTGGCATCAGGTAGCAAATGTGAGACTAGGCCAAAAATACTCAGCTGATGCAGAAATACGAAGAGGGGTCAGACAGGGATGTATTCTGTCTCCACTGTTGTTCAATATCTATTCTGAGTCAATTTTCAATGAGACACTGGAGAACATCAATGCTGGCATCAAAGTAAACAGTGTTTGGATCAACAATTTAAGATATGCTGATGATACAGTTCTGCTTGACAGTATGCATGAAGACCTTCAGCTCCTCATCAACAGAGTCACAGAAATATCTGAAAAATACAGTTTGAAGCTAAACACCTCAAAAACCAAGATCATGGTCATCAGCAAACAATCCATTAATTTACCACCAATAAATTTGGAAGGAATATCATTAGAAAAATGATCACACACCTCAGTTCTAATTTACATGAAAGCTGGGACATGACCACTGAAGTAAAGACAAGGATAGAGAAAGCTCGAACAGCATTCTTCAAAATAAAAAAGGTCTTCTGCAGTCACAACATAAGCCTAAGATTGAAAATCAGGCTTGTCAGATGTTATATTTTTTTCTATCCTGCTCTTTGGAGTAGAGAGTTGGTCTCTGACAGAACGTCACCTGAAGAGACTAGAAACATTTGAAATAAGGATTTACAGGTGGCTGTTACATATAAGATAGGTTGACAAGATCAGAAATGAGGAGGTGATAAGCCGCCTGGGAAAGCCAAGGGAAATCATCAAAATAATTAAAAAACAAAAGTTAGAATATTTCAGACATGTGATGCAACACCCAGAAAAATACAGCATACTCTGTTTAATCTTCCAGGGAAAGATTGAAGGCAAATGAGGTCCAGGCAGAAGAAGAACTTCATGGCTTCAAAATTTAAGGGACTAGTTTGGACAAAACTCAGCAGCATTTTTTTGTGTGGCTGCTGATAAAAACAGGATCGCCAACATGATCGCCAATGTCCGATAATGGATATGGAAGGAGGAGGAGGAGGAGGAGGAGGAGGAGGAGGAGGAGGAGGAGGAGGAGGAGGAGGAGGCTAAACTGGAAATAATAGTATTAATAGTAATATTTTTAAAAAAAACTCTGAAAAAAAGGCAATGGAGATATCAGTGAAATTATAAGGATTTAGTGAAATTTTCCTTTGAATGCAAAATGCCTAGAACTCCAGTTAAGTTTTTATCAAGGCTACAGAAAATAATTAAGCTTGCTTTTTTGTCCTAAAATTAATTTAAAACAGCAAAAAGACAGGAAAAAACAGGGCACATAATCAGATGTTTTGCACTAGTGAATCTGTATTTTGCAAGCATAATCCTTGCCTTTAGAATATTTTCAGTCTTTTATGTTTAACTGTCATGTAAATTTTGATTTCCTTAACTAAATTACATTTTAACTATATACATTAAAATATTAGTTTCATGTTGGTTTCTTGAATAAGAATACCCTGTTTATTGTCTGTTTGTTATTTTCTCTCTCTCTCTTGTGAATGGGAATAGTAAAACATTTGGCAAAATGGAATAACTGGGTTGCCAGTAAATTAATGGCATTTCAAATTAATTTGTACTCAGTTGTGTGCATGGATGGTCAAGCAGGAAAAGAAGATATAATTCTGCACGTTCTACCTCAGCACAACTATCTTCATCAAAACAAGTATAAGGAGTTTAGGTATTTCTCATGTTTCTTGTAGAATAATAAGAGTCACCTTGCAGCAAGATGGGCAGCAAATAAATTTAATAAATAATTAGAATCTTTTATTTGTGCCATCGAAGCTGCTTAATATTCTCACACATTTCTCAAGGAATTCTTATTTAAAAATCCCTGAAGGAAATGATGAAAAATAATGGATATCAATAGCAATTTGTTTGGTCTAGGAACCCATAACTACACTAATAACTATTGTTTTTCTCTTATTTTTATGACTCTTTAATCCCTTTATTTGGGTTGGAGTCAGGACGGCTGAGTGGAACTGAGCATTTAATGGTCGGATGTCCTTTTTGTACTCATGCAGAGTTTGAAGCAGATATTTTTTCTTTGCGCCCTGATAGAGAAACTTCTGCTGCCACCTAGGATTGAACTTTCAACCTTCCAATTGAGAGACAAATATCTTCATCTCCAGGCCACTGCACCGCTCTGTTAATAACTATTGAATAATATTAGTATATTGTATTGTTCCTTGGACTTTCCAGTTCCCAACAGTAGTGCTTTTCATACAAAGAACTTATAACATAAATGATCGACAAGAAGGTTTTCAACATTTCTCAGGATCATTTCCCAAAAACTTATTCTTAAAAAAAAATCTGGTTGATTGACATGGCAAACTCTGAAGATTCCATAATTTATTCTAGTCATATATCACCAAGAGTATGCCAATCTATAGTTGGCATATCCAGCAGACACTGATATTTGAAGAAGAAACAGGATTATGTTAACTAGTCTGGACCCCAGGTCACTCAATCCTCTGGTACCACATATTCCATCAGATTTACAGTACTATATATCTCATTAGGAACCATGTGCAGCTTGGAATCCCTAACAATTTGATTGATTTTGAGCATTCATAGACATTGGCTACAATCTCATTCCTTCCTCTACGGGCATGGCATATTTATGGAATATCAATAACTTAAGAGTTATATTACTTTCTTTATGAGGTCTTGCTCAGTCAAGATTGGTCTACTCCATGCCAGACACAAAAGATAGGTTACTTTATTTCTATTTCAATAGCCTCTCCATATAATAAATATTTCTTCACTGTATCTAATATATAGTAGCTATATACTACTACGTTTGCATACTATTTCCTGTTAACTATTTTCCAAAGCACCTGAAGGCAGGACAAGAAGCAATGGATGGAAACAAATCAAGAGAGAAGCAACCTAGAACTAAGGAGAAATTTCCTGACAGTTAAAACAATTAATCTGTGGAACAACTTGCCTCCAAAAGTTGTGAATGCCCCAACACTAGAAGTTTTTAAGAGACTGGACAACCATTTGTCTGAAATAGTATATAGGGTTTCCTGCCTGAGCAGGGGGTTGGGCTAGAAGACCTCCAAGATCCCTTCCACCTCTGTCATTCTATTCTATTCTATTCTATTCTATTCTATTCTATTCTATTCTATTCTATTCTATTCTATTCTATATGCATAGTCTAATTGAGAATTTGCTTTTACTCTAATAGGTTTGCTGCATATGGACTTCTTATAATTCCCTGGAACATTATAGATTTCAGGAATTCTGTGCTTTCTTCTCTGTAATTCCATATTTAGAATTATTTCTTGATAACGGTGCAATGCTTGACTAAGATGAAAGCCTTTTATATATATGTATATATTACAGATGTGTGATATGTAGTCCTTTTTATTCTAACAGTTTCATCTCTAACACCATCATCCTTCCACAAGCTGTTCATGTGGCTAAGGCTGATAGAAGCTACATTCAAAAATATCTGATATAAATAATAATACTGTTCATAACTATTTGAATTATTCATAGAACAGTTTAATATATCATTAAAAGAAGGGAACAAGCTAAGTCCTTGGTTTCAATGATGTTTTATCAAAAGTATGTCATTTGTCCATTCATGTTTTAATCCAGTAAAGTCTCTTTGTCCTTGTAATATTCCAAAAGGTATATTTAGACTGAAACCTTTTTATGACCATACTTATTTTAAAAAGAAAAAAAATGAATCTTACTGAGTTGTTTTATCTCTGTTTTTATGGATTAAATGGGTCAATCCATTATCATATTTATAAGACTCATCTGGTTTTGCTAATAACTTCCCTTCAACGCCCATAAAAGCTGAAAGAACACAGCCTCACAGTGGTCATATGTGGATCCAATCTAGATCTAAATAGAAACAGATGAGAAAGTCAACAACAATAGATTTATTTTAATCCATGCAGAAGTTGCTAATGCATACTGCCATGCATTACATGAAACTTTTCTGAATACTGACAACATTCGCTGCTATCTATATTACTTCAGTTAGAAAAAGGTCAACAGTCCTATCACACATATGTAGTTTAAAACCATCTTGTGACTTTCACTACTTATGTCTCAATTTTTAGACAGGAGCAAATACATTTTTTTTGACAAGAGACTTTATTCCCGTCAACAAATAATGTGCTTTTTGAACTGTACATCAAAATGTAATGCATTTGCTATAATTCTTCTTTCACAGTTGCTGGGACAGAAAATATAATTTCACTAAATGTCAAGTGTTTACCTAAGAAAAAGTTTAAGGAACCAAAAATGGGAAAGAGAGAATAGTGTGAAAAGCTATTAAAAGTCAACACTGCTGATTTTAGAAAGAAATAAAGCCTAAAAGTATTCTGGACATTTTAGCATCAAAATAATACTCAATAGTATATTCCAATAATTGAAGTACCACAACTGTACTACTCTAACCTACTTAATAATAATAGAGTACTAACCTACTCTAATAATCATAATTAAGTGACCAAGTACACCCCATGATGCTATCAATCTATTTCTTTTCAGAGTTAGTCATGGCTTGAATTATATCTATAGTTATATTTTTGCTAGGATACTTTAATGGATGCAATTTGTACTATTTAGATAACTATTATGTTATTATTGTTACAACCACATTAAGAGGTAAACATACTTGACTCAAAAAGTGAAAAAGAAAGTAGAAATAATAAATTAATGATATGGAAAACTGAAAAAGACCCAACTAGGCACTTCTATAGTTAACAAAACTGTGAGCAGTCATTTGCACAATATATGAGACAGAGAGAGAGAGAGAGAGAGAAAGAATGGCAAGAATCATATGGGTAGCTAAATGCCACTGCCAGACACTACAAGTAATTCTCATTTAGTGACTATTTGCGGATACAACAGTGATGAAAAAGTAACTTTGATATCAATCCTTGCACTGTAACTGTACTAAGTATGTAAGCACATTTGTGGTTTCACTTGGTGACCACTTTGCTTAATGACCATGTTGCCAGTCCCAATTGTGGTCACTAAATGAAAACTATGTGTACTCCAAATGCTGAACCAAATTATCTAAAAGAGGTAGAGAGTAGTACTATTCCAAGGACACACGGACTTGGCATTTATCTCAGTATGCCAGGAACCAACACAGCCTAACCTCATGTCTTCTATAATGGTCAGTTTCTACAAACATAAAGCTCTTGAATGTGATAAACAACCATCAAGAAGTTACTTCATTGTCAGTGAAAAGACCTGCCAATTCTCCAATTCACAGAAAAAGCACTGAAAGTGCCACCATAGTGTTCTTTAGTATTATATTACTAAATATATTACTAAATTCTAAACTGGCTTTAAATAGGAACTCATTCAATTGTTGTAATTCTTGTAACTTCATTGCAAACTTTGCTAAAGAAACTCTGAGAAAATAAAGCTGAGAAAGGAATTTCTTTTAATCTTAGGCAGAGACCTAAACCCCAAATTTTGTAGCATCTCACTTTGACCTTTCATAGCAGAAGATTTCCGATGCAGTTGGCTATTTTTTTTTCTGCTTCCAAATCTGGAATCAATCCCAGGGCTATTATGGCTTCTGCAATTAATTAGAATATTTGGTAGAGTGAAGTGTAACTATTTCCCTCTCTGCTAAACCTTAGGAATCTGAAATCCAGGAAAGAATTGTAGCAAAATTGTGGTTGTGGTGAGGGAGAGAAAAGGTTAAAAAGGAACGACAATTTTGATTTTAGATTGTAATTATAATTTATTCATAGACCATCTAACTCCAATGGCTTAATTTTCATTATCAATTACTCCAAGTAAGTGGATGGAGTATTGGCTTCCACTATTGGTCTTCCTTCCAGGATAGAAACAAGACAACTTTAAAAGCAATAAAAGAAGAATCCATAATCCTATAGAGGACTGTCTCCACCTGAACATGACAAACGTTCAGGCAAGATAGTGTTTATTTTAATTAAAAATTAAATAAAGGCAATGAGTTACAATGTCATGATTTGGATATGTGTGCAATATCCCTTAAATCAATCTTCCAATATTTATTATGTGCTGTCTGCTGTTTTGAGAGTCACAGATGTCTCAGTAGAAATAAACTGGTATTAGATAAGACTTTGCATATATGGTATCATTTTCAAAAGAAAGATAAAATTCACTTCTGTGTTTATATATCCTTTATGTAATATTCATTTCAGAGGAAGAATTGTAGCTTCTTCCTTTAAGACAGAGTCCATTTATGTGAATTATATTATGAAAATATTATGTTTGAAAGAGTTCCTGAGGCCTTTGAGCTCAAAATGAGTCCACCAAATAGACTGCAGTGTAGTTTTGGAGTATTTAAAACTAGCACAGTGCAGGTAACTGCTTCTTGCTTTTTTATCTAGCACTTCAGTTTGGTAAATGGAAATTATTTAGAAACTGCTTGACATGATGATAAAGCTTTAGTTACCCGTGCTTTAATTTAATTTCATACCAAAGAACATGATGTTTTGGGTGGTCTTTTTTAAGTAGTGCCTTCAAGTCAGTGTTGACTAGTCCCTGCAGTTTTCTTGGTAAGATTTTGTAAGTGAGCTGCCATTTGTCCTTCCTCAAGCTAAGAGAGAGTGACTGGCCCAGGGCACTGAGCTCACTTTATGCTTGAGGAGGGACTAGAAATCATGGTGTTGTCCTGGTTTGTAGCCTGATGCCTTAACTACTATACCTCAGGCTTATCAAAGGAGACTATCAGGAGAGCATTCCTCCCACTGATCTACTCTTACCACCAGTAAAGGTATCTTGATAAATGGCTGGAGACATTCTTCTTCTCTTTGAACATATTTGAAGAAAACATCCATTCAACCACTCTGTTCCCAAATTGTCAGCCTTCTGAGATAGTCCAGACAAGGAGCGTACCAACAATGGGCACTAACAGTATCTTTATTATAAAGTTACAATAACAAAATTTTATAATTCTGAAAGGCCATCTTTTCTCCCTTGCCTTTATGTTCTAAGAAACTAGGAAAGGTCCCTTCTGAGATGTTTGACATTGCCCCATTGCTTATGTGGGCTCAGCTGCCTCTTATGTGACCAGGGTCTAGTCTGCAGTTCCTTCTCTGCCTTTTCCTCTTCCTCCTCTTCCTGTCTTTCAAAAATATTCTTGCAGGCCATTATATAAATTTGGGGAAAATTCCAAAATACCATTGTGCACAGCTGAAATTGTGAATGAGAAGACCCGTTCTCTTTGACTTGATTCTAACCAATAAGGAAAATGTATATCCACCATGCTATTTCCTTTTGGAATAAGCAATATTATACAAAATATAGGAAAAAAGGTTAGGAATATTACGCCAAAGAACTTAAAGGCACAAAAAAGGAATCATATCTAAAACTAGGTTATCCCGTGCTATTCATTTATTTACAACACTATTTATACTTCTCATATCTTTCAAACCTTGCACATGTAAACAATGTAATTCATACAGTGTGTCATGCATTCCCTCTGGTTCTTCAACCTTTTCTTTTCTCTATTTTTGGGATGTTATCAATTTCATCGAACCACCGCTTTGGAAAATTGAGAGTTTCTAACAAGAAGAAAGTCTTCTGTGGTGTGTTTAATATGGGTTGAGACCACATCCTGGAATTCCCACTGGTCTATAATTCCAAACCATTTTGAGGCTGCCAGGGTTAGGGAAACTAGTGTAGATGTATAGGACACTTAAATTATCACCTCCACAGTATGCTTATTATTACAATTAATGATTACCTGCTCCTGTAGAAAATGTTCTTCAAACTGTATTGGGAAAATGTGATTTCTCACACAGGAATTATACTCAGTAAAGACATCTGGATCCTGTTCAACAATTGAAGATCAGCTTGGCAATTGCTAGCAACCATTACAGCACCAACACATTATATTCTAAAACAACCTTTAGGTTCAAGATTGCAGATTCTTTCCCTAAACACTTTTAGATTCTCTAGACCCTTTTAGATTCAGTTTTAGAAATTTTGCATCTGGATTTAAAGACCAAAAAGAACGTAAACAAACTATTTATGGCAAAAAACATTTCAATGTTTAATATTTCCTATTAAATTTTTAATGTGCTCTTATCTTATACAAAGCTATTTTTTCCTCTGACACTAGTTTTCTTTGATTATAATATATAAGACAGCATGTTCTTTGGAAGATAAAAAGCTTGAAAATAATCTGTATTTTTTTACTTTAACTGAAAAGGCTTTTATTTAAATACAAAGGGTAAAATGTAGCTGTCTTGTATTTAACATTGTTTAAAGGTTTTAGAACTTGGTGGCGTAGTACCATAAAATACTATGGGGAGAGCATAGTTTTGAGTGGTAGGTAAGAAATGTATTGATAACTTTAAATACACTACAGCAAGAAGCATATTCTTAACACATCATATTCCTGGCAAATTATATGTAATCCAAAATCTCTTGGCCACACTGGGTATACAGTAAATTATATCAAACACTAAAGTTGCTTTGTATTTGGAAATACTTAAAACAGAGCAAATAGCTTAACCTAACCCATTTTATATGTGCCCCAATGTTGGGGGTAATGATTGATACAAAGCTACCCAGAATATCAGGACATCAAGTGGGGTGATTCTCTCTCCAGTTATAAATATACAATTTGCACTGTCAGTACCAGCATCTAGCATAGATGTCCCTAGAAAAATATAGAAGATTGTTTTTCTGGTTTTGTCACAAGATTGAAATGCCACTCAGATGATATATAGGAGTGATAAGAGGCACTATTAATTTATTAATAGAATGAGATGAATGCCTGGTGACTATATCAACATGTCCATGAAGCTTTGTTGGCAACAATATTGTACTATTTGCCATCTTCTGAATCTTCCCAGTCTCTGTAACCCTGGGAATTCTTATGGTCTCCTATCAAAAATTAAGCATAAAAAAAAAGATTAGCCAAGGTTGGTTATTTGTAGAGACAGAATATTCCTGTAGGGTCTTATAAATATAGGTCAGAACTGAAAACATGATAAAGAGTTTGTCCCAATGTTCTAATTAGCATACAGTACTGACTTCATTGCCCATGGTGATAGTTCATGTCAGTCAGTATGTGTCTGATAGCACCAAATCCATGAACTCTGGTTATATGCTGGACATAGCACTTGTACCTGATGCACAATCACATTAAGCTTTAAATGGAATGTTGAGGTCATACTCCCCAAAATGGGTGCTGCCTTGAGAAGCATAATTAAAAATGAGATGTGTACCCTAAATGTCTGCTGGACTTAAAATTAAAAGTCCCTCCAGCTTTCAAACAGAAGTCTAAACCTTTTTTCCAACCCATTGTAAAGGGCTTTGAAAGAAAGTTGATCGGTCACCTGCTCCCTCCCCCCCAAGCTATACTTTTTGCATCCCTGACATGCAATATAGCAATCATATAGGATGACATCCCAATCCAAATCACAGATTTCTAATTTTTAGATAAAAGTTGGCATATTTTTGACCCAAATATATAGGCCAGAACTGACTTCAGAGGAAAACTAGTATTATACGTAATTGAGAAAGACTATAACAAAAACTTGCACATTTCACCTTCTTACAAAATAGTCAAGGGGAATCAGTTTGACTCTTTTTCTGGTACTTTTCTGCCTTCCTGGGCTTAATGCATGTTTCAGAACTTGTTTTTATCCTAATGGCTTCTGTATGTCTGTTCCTAGGTCATCTCCATGGCTCCTGCACATCTGAATTAAACTAAAGATATTAATTTCATGGAGAGAGACTAGTTTAGTCTGTTGAGATTCTCAAATGTTATGTACTGTGATAGCAAGTGCATATGAGAGCAATTAAAACTCTTTCTGTCTGTCTGTCTGTGATATCTATCTATCATCTACCATCTTATTCAAATGAAAAGTCATCCGTGAAGTGGAAAGCTGTCATTCATTCTGAGGTCAACCCCGGGAGACAGAAATTAGGACATAATGGTCAGAGTTGTTTCAAAGCAACTACTGAGACAATCCAAGAGCAACAAGGAAAAATTTAAAGAGACTTAATTGGTGCTGCCTCAAAATGGGAAACACCTGAGCAAATAGTTTGTAGATCAAATGCCTCCAAAATCAGCCATGGCACACTGGAGTGGTCAAGGAGAAAAACACATTGGATGAGACTAGGCACCTGCTTTTGTATAAGCTATTATATTGTAGATGTGGATTTATATTAAAAAATAAGTAGAATAAGATAATAGCAACAAACTTTTTACTGTTACATAGTAATATTTATTTATTTATTTATTTATTTATTTATTTATTTATTTATTTATTTTATTCGGTCTTGTATGCCGCTCCTCTCCGGAGACTCGGAGCGGCTAACAACATGTATATAAAACATCAAATTTCAATACAAGTCCAAATAAAAAAAATCTAAAAAACAAACTAACACCCACTCATATTCACCATTCAATCCACAATCATCCCCAGGCCTGCCGGCAGAGGTAAGTTTTAAGGTTTTTACGGAAGGCCAGGAGCGTGGGAGAAACGTGGACTTCAGGAGGCAGTTGGTTCCAGAGGGCGAGCGCCACAACAGAGAAAGCCCTCCCCCTAGGGCCCGCCAGCCGACATTGTTTCGCTGACGGGACCCGGAGGAGGCCGACCCTGTGTGCTCTCACCGGTCGTAGGGAAGTATGTGGCAGGAGACGGTCCCGTAAGTATCCTGGTCCCTAGCCATTTCTATAACAACAATCCTATCTAATTGGTAAAACCCTAAGTCAAAGTTTCATTTTTTTCTTCCTCAAGCACAAAGTCCAGAAGTGGTTTCCAAATAGAAACAAAAGTAATTATGTTTTTTCTTTAATAAAATCAGACAATTAGCCTTTTCTGCTAAAGAAAAGGAATGGTTTCAAATGCACACCTGTACCTGAACTGAGATAATTCAAGTGTACCTGTATTGTTGCACTCTGCAAAATATATACAAGAATAGGATGCTTCTTTTAGAATTCATGTATGCTATTTTTTTACCGAAAGTTTCCTTTAAAGATCATCATTAATCCTAATGTAAAACAATCTTAGTTTATTTTATGCATGGTATCTCTTTGCAACCATCGATTTAAGTTTCTTAAGCTCAAGTGTTTGCCAGGAACACTCAACATAAAATTGGTTTAGATACATTGGATTACTGCTTAACATTTCAGTGTGGGAGAAAAGATGAGGTCAGTGATCTGGGAATAATTTAGCTCACATGGTCGTATACTTTGCCTGCCTGAGAATGGAAAATGAATGCGCATTCTTCTTTTTACACTCCATGCAATTGTCATACTTTTGAAAAGGTTACTATTATATCTCTATTTACCTGGGAAAAAAGTCACTGAATTTAATGTGGCTTACTTCTGAGTGTGGGTAACTGAAAGGGATATCTGCATGATAATCAGAATTTTATTTTAAAAGTTCTGCTTTTTTTTTTTTACTTCTGGAGATTAACTAAAGATATTAGGACAAAGTAAACAAATGCTTGTAGTGGATGCCTATGGCTGTTGATTGAAAGAATGAAAGATGACTCTCAAAAAAAGCTATGACAGGTTTTAAAAATGGTTCACTAAATACACTCAAGTAATGCAGAGGTGTGAAGAGAGGGCCGATAATGAAATGAGAGTAGTACTGCCATGACTCAACTTTCACACTGTGTGTGTGTGTGTGTGTGTGTGTGTGTGTGTGAGAGAGAGAGAGAGAGAGAGAGAGAGAGAGACAGACAGACAGACAGACAGACAGACAGAGACAGAGAGACAGAGAGACAGAGAGACAGAGACAGAGAGAGAGAGACAGAGAGAGAGAGAGAGACAGAGATGGATGAAGTTGCTTTGCAATGGTACAAAGCTCATTTCATCTGTTTGATAAAAGCATCGGATCATCCAGATGTTTGCCATAGAATTCCTGCACTTTTCACTTTTGTGATTATTTGCATATAGAATTAAAGATTTTGCCCTTTGAATTTTTGTTGATTTTAGTATTTGTAGGCAACATCTTCCTATTGATAGAAAAGAATATTTGTAGATTGAACATTGTAAGCCACCCACACTTACACTGTAGTAAGATGGACAGCCAATATATTTAATAAATAAACAGAATGAGTTTGGTTCTTGCAGATGTTTCATTACCAAACTAGATAACATCATCAGTATATTATCAGTTTGCTAATGAAATGTCTGCAAGAAAATAACCAAGGTCAAAGACCAACAAGGGCCCCAACATTCTCCTATGTGAGAACTGTCAATTCTCATGAATCCCTAAAGAAATTCACACCTGAGTGACTTTGGGCCAGTCACTTTATCTCAGCCCAAACCACCTCACAGGGTTGTTGTTGTGGGGAAAATAGGAGGAGGAAGGAGTATTAGATATATAATCTTGAGTTACTTTTTAAAAAAATAACAAAGCTGGAATAAAAATAAATAAGTAACAGTGTGCCTTGTGAGACTCTTTTTGTACAGAGTAGTTACAGATACAAAGAGAGGCCTCTATGAAAAGTTCCTAGAATGAAAAGTATTCCATAACCACAAATTGATGTCACAATGTATAACACTCATCTTGAGTTTGCAGTTTTATTATACAGTGTTTGAACATATCTCTAATATACTCACACTGACCTCAAATCTGCTTGAGTTCAGTGTGAAGTATCTTTTCTCACAACATCCCAGAGAAGCACATTTCAAACACAATTTAAAATTCATCTTTCACACAGAAGATATAATAATGTTATTGCTGAATTGCTGAGCTTTTAAAATGGAATCTCCATACATCTGTATTAATGTTTGTTATTGTGATTATACAATGTGTACAATTATACAAGACTTGAGTATTTCAGGTGTGGGTGGCCCTACATTTTCTTTCTAAGGCAATCAGAAATAGGAAAATAAACTTTACATTTAAATGATCTCTCTCTCTCTCTCTCTCTCTCTCTCTCTCTCTCTCTCTCTCTCTCTCTCTCTCTCTCTCTCTCTCTCTCTCTCTCTCTCTCTCTCTCTCTCTCTCTTCTCTCTCTCCCTCTGTGTGTGTGTGTGTGTGTGTGGGAGAGAGAGAGAGAGAGAAGGGCAGGTTGACAGATACAGAGAGAAATCTATACAATCTTTTTCTTGCCAAAAAAAAAGTCCTTTTTCTTCACCCGAATAAATATACATGTTAGGATTTCAGATGTGCTATTTTATGTTAAAATATGCACTGCTACATGTCAGGGCTGTGAAAATAGGAGGTAAAACAAGAAGGCAATGGGCCAAATAGGTACAGAGGGATTTCTCCCCCTTATTAGCATCTTATTAAGAATTCCACTCCTGTAGCTTAATTGATGCATTCATACCAGTACCACTAAAATAACCACAGTGTATTTCCATGAAGCCAGTCTGCCCTAATTTACAGTTGGAATGGGAGGCACAGGTAAAATAAAGGAAGGGGGAAAAAAGAGATTTTAGTTTCTCAGCGTTGCCTTTTTCTTCAAGTGTAATATGAACATGACTTAATTTTAGCCATTACTTAACAACAGATCATTTACTTTTAAAATAGGTTTTTTTCTTCAAGAAATATATTACTGTAAAGTAAGAAAATCCAGGGCTTTTCCTGATTTACTCATGTTCCTCTAACTAGAATCTATTGTTCAGAAATTTAAAAATACAAGAAGAGAATCTCAAACTGGTAATTGGGCATGGTCATAGGGGGAAATATCATATAATGATATATGTGAATTGCTTGTCACAATTTTAATAGAAAAACTGAGGATGCTGCAAGGCTAAATGAGGCTATTAATTCAATAAACTTTTCTCTTTCCTCTTTTTTTGTTACAGGCATATTTACAAAAATGGCTACTGTGATTTTACAGAAATTGTATTATATCTTCTTTTATTCTTATTTTGATTAAGCATGCCAAAATATGAGTAGTTATGGTCCTAAAACACGGTTTCCCAACCTTTTCCTTTATGTGGACCACTGCACCATAATTGAAACTTCTGAAGAACACTCTCCTCAGAACTACCATATGTCAGCCATGTGTTGTTTGTGAGGAGTGCTTCACTCTCAGGCCCCAGTTTTATTTTTTAAATGGCCAAAAACTTGTGAGATTACTTCTTGTGAAATGTTGAGTGACAACATCTAAACCACTAAAACTGCTATTTCAGAAGATCTTAAATCTTGAAGGTAAAAGATAGGCAAGTAGGCAGACAGAAAGATAGATATAATAGAAAAGAGGGAGAGGGGGAGGATGGAGAGATGGGGGAGGGGGGAAGGGGAGAAAGAGAAAGAAAGAAGACAGAAGGAGAGGAAGAGGGAGAACTTTCATGGACCATAATGATCCCTGATCTATAGCAAGCTATTATCCTTGTCTTCATGTCTTCATGTCATAAGGTTCTGTAAGATTCAAGAGTATGTTTATAGCTACATACTCTTGATGAGATCACAATCAAAAGTAGGCCCAGCCATTGTCTAAAAGAGGTGGAGCTACTTTCTTTTCCCTTTTTCGGGCATCTCTTCTGCACTCCGTTTCCTTATGTTTCTTTCTCTTCCTCCCACCGTTCTTCAATGCTGGGCAATGACACTTCAATTTCTCTGAAATTCAATCACTAACAGATAGTAATTATCTGGTAATTAAGGAGGAGAAGCAAGCCATAGCAAGCTATGGACCAATATCAGCCAAAGTTCTGAAAAAATGGACTATGAAAACAAAACCAATGGCAAAGGTAAAACTGATTGTAGGAATGAACATTCTTTCAAAGAAATGCATATGGGGGAAGGAGGAAGAACTAGTCTTTTTTTCAGCAATATTATATAAGGCCCCTGTAGATGACTGAATTATAAAGGTTCAGCATAAGCTAGAGAGTGAAGAAGAAATCTCAGGGTGTGGCTTTCCCTTTCCACTACAAAGGATTACTTAGTTACAATTCATAGGATACAATCTCTTATGAAAAGCTTCAGCAATCTCTGGAGGCCAAGAAAAAGTTGGTAAGCACAACTCCATTCCTTCTTTACTCATTGGTTGCCCACTAGGTGCATTTACAGTATTTGCACTAATTTCATTGCAACCAGACAACTACAGGAGAAATTGTAACTCCTAGTAAAAAGAGAAATGTGCCTTTGTTTATTTTGTACCTATAAAATCTATCGTTTATTTAGAGATACTGTTCATATATTTATAAATTTTAGGTATATGTGGCTGCCTAAGATACTTTGTGCAGCATACTGGAGCAAACTAATTTTCCTCCTCAGAATCACAAGAATATAAATAGGCTCACCTTCTATAGCACAACATAGGAAAAACAACAATTGTAGTGGCAAGGATTTGAAATATAGCATGAAACTCAAGGTGAAAGGAGGTCCTTATTTGAAAAAAAAATAATAATCCCCAGATCATGAGCTAAATGAGAAATTAGGTTGAGAGTCCATTGAATGCTGGACTCTGGTAATACCAAAAATTTATAGGGTACATTGAGGCTAGGAATGTAAAGAGCAGCATAAATCTGGTCCATCTTAGACTTCACATCAGTAAGGAACAATTCTGTTGTGTTGGTGATGCTAAATTTTTTTTTACATTCATAAATAAATCCACATCTGTTTTTATTTGCAACTTCCCTAACAGCTAGGCATGCAACTTTTTCTTACATATGTAATTCAGCTTTGATATAAATTGCTTGAGAAATATTTTAATATCAATGTTCCTGGTGTCACTCTATATTTTATAAATTTCCTCACTGCAGACAGTTTTTACATTTAAAAAAAAACATTGTTATCACCACGCATGCATCCTTATACAGATGTAACTCGTTTAAATAAATGGTTTTCTTTTACAGATTTTGATCAAGGAAAATTAAGAACTAGCAGACTCACTTCAATATCTTAGCAGTCTATCTGGATGAAACTTAAATATCTTTGCCAGGTTTGTTTTTTCTAACCCTAGGTCTTGTTTTTAATAATACTGCTGAAAAAAAAATCAGAGAAAAAAGTAGAAATGCTATGATAGTAGTGAGATATCATTTTAATCACTGTGGAGGATTTCTGGTTATCCAATGCAAGAAATCCATCAACACAGCCAATAATAAGAATGCTGTAAATTAAGGTGTTGGAATATTTGTCACAGACTGGTACAGAGTAGTACATTTAAGTTGGATATGTTTATTTTAAATTCTTAAATAGGCAATCTCTTGCCTCTTTCAGAAGAAAGGACTTTTAGGTTCATGGAACTTGTTCATTTATAAGCAAATCTGGAATTAAAATTTCATTATTTTAATATTATTTCATTGTATTTGCCAAAGCTGGCAAGGAAAGGAAACTCCATCAGCCATCAACAACTGGCAAGGCATATGTTACCCACCTATATATTTTCTGTTCATTAAAAAGAATTAGATTATTTTTTCCATCCTTGAGAGATTAAGTTCTTTATGTTGGAGGAACCCATTGTTCTGCGAACCAACAGAATTAAAATCAGTTGATTTGCTTTGTTTAAGTTATAGTACGGCATTAATGTTTTAAATGTGAGAAATGACATACTGAGAATAGGATTAAAATAGTCCATTTTCTTTTAATTCTTGACAATTAATTCTAAATTGCTTCAAATCCTGGGCTGGCAATTTGTGTTACATACCTCTTTAAATATACCTTGTCCTGAAATCTGAAGCCTGAATTTTGTAAGGCCACAATAGGTCATGTGTTTACTTATGCTTAAGCTTTTGTTGAAAGGACATAAATATAAGAGAAAAGAATGCTTGATTCTAATTTCTCATATTCTCGTAATTATTTCTCCTTTCCTAACAATAACTGATAGGCATAATAATAATAAATTCTATGATTTACTACTCTAATAGGCTAACTTTTATATTCCACTTAAACTCAAGTATTCTTGATACAAATAAGCCACATACAACTTCTCAGTTCAGAGATTAGTTGACTGCAAAAATCTAAATTCTATATGGAAGAAAAGATATTAGGAGCCCAAAAGTGATCTTGTCTTTATGACCTTCTTGAAATTTTCCCTTTAGATGGTCATGGTAGGAAACAAGAATCTTGGAAATTATGGTAAACTCAAATGCAATTTTATTATCTTCAGATTGATCATCTGCCATCAAGTCATTACTGACTCTTAAAAATCGCATAGAGTAATTTGTTATTCTAACGTTGAAGAGAGTCTGAATCTCATACAGGGATTCAGAATAAGAATACTCTTTTTATTCTGATTGCCAGGTCATTCAGACAATTTCAGACAATTTCAGAAGAGAACATGGGATAGAAATAACAAAGAAAACACATCGAAATTATATGGATAGCAGAGAAGGGAAGAGAATATACAGAAGATGTTTATCTTTGATTTATTGATTTGTTTTCTTGATGCAGACCATTGGTTGCATACACTGCATCATGCCAAGATATGGAACATATTAAAGTTAATAGATGTGCCAAACCACTGGATTATCCTTCTGATGTACTTCTACAATGAAGCTATTGTAAGACCTGAGTTTGTGAATGCATCAGTTGTGAATGGGGAGAAGAGTGAGACAAGGATGCATATTGTTCCCATAGCTATTTAATTTATAGAACAAATATACAAGAATGAGTGATAGGTAAAATTACAAGAGACAAAAATCTGACATTTGCAAGCAATACCTTACAAGCTAAATGTAAGAAAAACTTAAAATGGATCATTGGAAAAGGAAACTAGGAAAAGAAAACGTTGGATTAATCTTAAATATTGAGAAGACAAGGGCAACATTAACTAGAATGCTCATGAAATTATAATTAAAGATAAAGAGAAGCGGGTAAGTAGCTTTGCTTTCTTAAGATCAGCAATGAAGTTGATAACTGTGTTGTTGAGAAAGAAACTGATGAATCCAAGAAAGGAAGAGAATGGCCAACTTCCTCTGAGAAGGCTGCAGGCCAGCAGGTGTGAAGCTAATTCACCCCTTCACCAATGCAACAAACAGACTGGCGACTGTCAGCTGCCAGAACTTCTACTGTGTGTATGACATCGTAGCCTTCCATATGCTAAATAAATAAAAAATGGCAAACATTAAAGAAAGATTGTAAAGAAGGAGAATATTCTAAACAAAGTTTAGAATAGTCAAAACAATGATGTTCCCAGTGGCAAAAGACAACTATGAAAGCTGGACAATGTGAAAGAGGAAAAAGGAAACACCAATGAAGCTCAAATTATTGAGCTGCAGAGTCCCATGCAATGAAAGAAAAACATGTCAATAATTCTGGATTAGATATTGACTATTCCTGGGAAATGATTAATCAGCAGTCAGAAACCAGGCTAAGCAAACTTAAAAATGTTTTGAAATTAATGCTTCAAATCTCATACATTTATACTTTTGGTTGCTTCCCAAAGGAGCAAGTCTGGTTTGAAGCTCTCATGGGAGCTCGAGACAAAGATGCAGCAGGTTTAAGGAACTCGCTCATTCATATTAATTCAATTCATGAGGGTAATACAGAAGCCCCCTCCCCAAAAAAACCCGGCTGCTATAATGAATAGCAAAGGGGTGCAAGCAGTAAAACCCATACCGTATATTCTGAATCATTTGAAGTGTGTGTTGTAGTCGCAGAAACTCACATACTGGGAGCATATGGTAAAAGCAGATTTTGGACTACTAAAAAAAAACTATGGTTGTGAAGATGAGGGAAGTAGAGTCTCTTGACCAGTGGTTCTCAACCTTTTTCAGGCTGCGACCCCGACCTGTGCCGCGCATGCGCGGCGCGATGGTCCGCATCGTGCATGTGCGGCGCGATGGCCTGCATCGCGCATGCGCGGTGCGACGGCTCACATCGCGCATGTGCGGCGCGACGGCCTGCATCGTGCATGTGCAGTGCGATGGCCCGCATCATGCATGTGAGGTGCTACCCCACGCATGCGCGGTGCTGCCCCCTGCACCTGTTCGGGGCGGTGGCAGGCAGGCCCAGGTGCTCCTGGGCGGCTGCGGCGGCGACGGTGAAGGGCTTACCTCCCTTGGGCTGGGCCAACTGGTGGCCCAGCCCAAGGGAGGTAAGACACCCGCCGGGCCCCACGCATGCCAAAAACCCTCCCTGCGCCCACCGCTGCCCCGCTAGCCTTGCCTTCGCCGCCGCCCATTTGGGGCAGCGGCATGCAGGCCCAGGCGCTCCTGGGCAGCCACGGCAGCAACGGTGCAGGGTGACCACGGGCTGGGCCACCAGCTGGCCCAGCCCAAGGAAGGTAAGCCACCTGCCGGGTCCCACGCATGCCAAAAACTCTTCCTGTGCCCGCCGGCCTCCCACCTCCCACCCCTGGCCCTCTTTTACTTACAGTTTTAGTAGTTCTCAGCAGGGAGGGGTGGAAACTTCCAGAGAGGTCGCCTTCGCTGCAGACAACTTGCAGCACCGTTTGCAGACTGGCACTTTTGGCGGGCTCAGCAGGGCAGAGACAGCCTGGACAATTCCTATTGGCTTTTGAAAGCCAATAAAAGTAGACTCTGTGCAAGAGAGTCTATTCTATTGGCTTTCAAAAGCCAATAGAATAAGAGAGAATAGCACAGCTAAGGAAAAGGCGAAAAAATGGCGGACTGTGTTGTTTGGCGATACCTGTGAAATGGTCGTTCGACCCCAAATGGTGTCGCGACCCACAGGTCGAGAACCGCTGCTCTTGACAATGAGATGGGTGGTATATAAAGTTAATAAATAAATAAGTAGAAGGGGAGGAATGTAATGGATGAAGAACATTTAGCAAGGGTTTTTAGAAATGCTATAAATTATTATTAAGGAAGGGTTGAAGTGGCAAATATTTGTTGATGAGGTCACCATAATGGTATGTTGGAAAGATCTGGGAGAAAAGAGGAAAAGCTGCAGCCTAGACAACCATCATGCATAGCCCATAGAAGGAGAAAGGGAGTGGGAAGCATCTCAGAAGAGATACTCTTTAATTTTCTGGAAAGTAAAAATAAAGCTGTAAGACTCTGTGGAAGCAAGATAAAAAGAGTCTTGATGCTGTTCAGCTTTTGTGTGGGGAGAAGACTCCTGAGAATACTGCGGACAGCCAGGAAAACAAATCAGTGGATCGTTGAACAAATCAACCCAAGTTCTCACTCAAGGCCCAAGTGACCAGGCTTAAATTAGCCCATTTTGGACACATTAAAAGAAGACTCAGCTCTCTGGAGAAGGCTCTAATGCTGGAAAAAGTGAAAGGAAAGAGAAGAAGAGCATGACCAAGGTAGACAGTTTCAGTTACAGTGGTAAAGAGGGCACTTGAAAAAAAAACAGGTTACAGATAAATCCTCATGGAAAAAAGCTATCATTAGATTAGGAGTCAAAAACAACCTGATGGCACATAATCAATTAAAGGATGAAAAAGATGCTTTCAAATTTGCAAGATTCTGTTACTAGAAACTACAAGATTACTTGTACTAATCTTATAATAAAGGTACTGTTAGTGCGCATGGTTTATGCTTCTTGTCTGGAAGGTTTATAAAAACTGACCCTCATTCCATGATGCCTCACTGACAAAATATATTAATTTATGAAAAGTTGGCAGATGATTGCCTATGGTCACAGTGTAAAACAAGAGAGAGAGAATATTTAAAACAATAAGTTTCTCTCCTAGTCCATTTATTTACATATTTATATCCTGTATTTGTATTTTTATAAATAATTCAAGGCAGCAAACTTACTTAATACTCCTTCCTCCTCTTTTTCCACAACACACACACACACACACACACACACACACATATGCAGAGGCCTCTTGGGATGTGTGAGCCAGAAAGACAGATGCAGACTCTTAAATCCTTGTTACCAAAGTGAGACATCAAGATTTACTGAACTGCTAGCTTCAGTATTGCCTTTGTTATTAGATACAAGATGTCCAAATTGTGGAAGGGCTAATTTTATGCCAGCTAATGACTAGTTAATTTTCAGCAGTCAGGAAATCTCATGCAGAAAATCTGGGGGTCTGCCTCTGAATGGGGAATCTATATGTGGGTTAATGTGTGGTCTCATGTACAATAAAGTCTGAATTTTGATAACAGTGATTCATCTCTTCACCAGTAGGTGGCGACCAGAGAGCCTATTTAGAATTACAAATATCATTAAATCTCAACTGCAATAGCAGAATCTGGTAAACTTTCAGTTAAACTCTCCATAGTATTCTGGAAAGCTATATCTTTGATCATCTCTTGTGCTGATCATTCTACACAATTATTTTTCAAATGTTATTCTAAAGGTGCCTTGCTTTTGTCTCTTTGTTGGAAAATCTAATTGAATGAGACATATTGGCTATGTCTCAAAATTTGGGTCAGCATAGTCTTAGAAAGTATTTCATAATTATATTGCAGAGGCTTGATATCTCTTCTATGTAATCATGTTTAAAACAACCTCTATTCCTCTTATCCTTACATCGTTTAAATTAGTTCTATATCAGTCAAGCCAATTCTCTTTCTTTCCTTCCTTCCTTCCTTTTCCTTCATTTATTCTCTTTGACTCTAATTTCTGACACAAATAGGTTCATTCCAATAATTTGTTTACTTGTCCCCATCATTAACATTCATGTCTTTGTTTCAAACTAAGTGAAGAAAGATTACTGAATTAACAGCTAATATTGATAGATGTGGACAAATGTAAAACTTCCTTTAAGATCCTGGGGGCAGTTAGTTATTGTTGATAGGTTTGCTTTATTTCTCCCTCTTTGATACTTTATACTCTATGGGTCAAACATTCTGTTTAAAACTGACGTTAGAGTGATTGTATGCTCATTTTTTAAAAAAGATGTCAGAACTTCACATTATAATCAAAGAGGAATATGATAACCATAATTAAAATGAGACACCCTTCTATTTCATAGCATCCAGCTCATGATAATGCCTACTTTTGCATCAAATTAAGCTTCAGCAACTGCATAAATATACAAGATAACAAGATTCATCATATCAACTGGTATGATGTGGAGACGACTAACTTTCAAATGAAATATCATTAGTCTTCCTCCTAAGACTTAAATGGAGGAGTATACAAGTTCAACAGATGTCTACCATTGATAAAGGCTTGGACAGCTCTAAACATTT